>JAMCCL010000086.1:0-93031 GCA_024516035.1 Bactericera cockerelli | reverse complement strand
AATGTCGGGGGTTTTTTGTTGTTGTACAAATATATCGCTTCAACTTGGACACTGAATTGAACACACACTTGGTCTTTGTAATTTAATGTCAATCGCTAAAGCTGCAAATCCACAGGTCTATGGTTCGAATCCAAAAATATAACAATGAAATATCAGTTCTCAGAGTCTACAGGTCAACACTTCGATTCCCACAATAAAAAGAATAAATAAGGTCTACAACCATCCTGTATATTTTGACTAAATCCACCCAGTATGAAATGGCTGGGGTCAAAATCATATGACCTAAGCCTGTCTACCTGAGGAGATAAGAAGAATTGAGTTGCAAAGTTAGAACTGATAAAGACCTTTAGTTAGCTTTTCTAGCTATGAAAAAATTAGCATTTGACGAAATAATTTTATGCCGACAGTTCACAGGTCTATGGTTCGAATCCCAAAAGTGTTGGGGGTTTTTTTTGTTGTTGTACAAATAATATCGCTTCAACTTGGACACACAATTGGTCTTTGTAATTTAATGTCAATCGCTAAGGCTGCAAATCCATAGGTCTATGGTTCGAATCCCAAATATAACAATGAAATATCAAACATCATATGACCTAAGCCTGTCTACCTGAGGAGATAAGAAGAATTTAGTTGCAATGTTAGAACTGATAAAGACCTTTAGTTAGCTTTTCTAGCTATGAATAAATTAGCATTTGACGAAATAATATTATGCCGACAGTTCACAGGTCTATGGTTCGAATCCCAAAAATGTCGGAGGTTTTTTTTGTTGTTGTACAAATAATATCGCTTCAACTTGAACACACACTTGGTCTTTGTAATTTAATGTCAATCGCTAAGGCTGCAAATCCACAGGTCTATGGTTCGAATCCCAAATATAACAATGAAATATCAGTTCTCAGAGTCTACAGGTCAACACTTCGATTCCCACTATAAAAAATAAATAAGATCTACAACCATCCTGTATATTTTGACTAATTCTTTTATTACGTCTAGCATCACCCTGTATATGTTTACTAGTCAAGAGAGAATCGTTGATATGGCGTGATCACTGGCTGAGGTCATGGGTCAAATTTGATAGCAACTGCCGGTTTGCATGTTAACAATAGATAAGAAGAATTGAGTTGCAAAGTTAAACTGATAAAGACCTTTAGTTAGCTTTTTCTAGCTATGAATAAATTAGCATTTGACGAAATAATATTATGCCGACAGTTCACAGGTCTATGGTTCGAATCCCAAAAATGTCGGGTTTTTTTGTTGTTGTTGTACAAATAATATCGCTTCAACTTGGACACTGAATTGAACACACACTTGGTCTTTGTAATTTAATGTAAATCGCTAAGGCTGCAAATCCACAGGTCTATGGTTCGAATCCAAATATAACAATGAAATATCAGTTCTCAGAGTCTACAGGTCAACACTTCGATTCCCACTATTGCGTAAATTCACCAAAACACATAAACTGCCCTAGGGGGGGCTGAAATTAAGCTGGGGGGCTGAAAGTGGTACCAAAAGATGCCGGTCGTCGAGGCGGTTCCAAAAATATATATTTCAGCAAACCAACTTCAGCCGTTTGGATTTTACAGCCATTAGTTGTTATTGCATGAGACCCATGTTTTATACACTACTGAGGTGGTCGAGCGTCCTTCCACGAAGCCATGCTAGATACGATCAATAGTAGAGAACACTTGAAGATCCGCGCCATACTGTGATTCGAAATCCTCCATTCTATAGATCATATCAGTGGTCATCCTTATTCCAACTTCCCCCGTACGCCTAATACGTTCATTTAGCAACGAAATGGATGATAGGTAACTTTGGCTCAACCTTCTGATTATCATTAACATTGTTATTTGCATCATTTCCCGCTTTCTAGAGAAATTCCCCAGGTTGTGCAATGCGGTCATGATATTTCTTAATATCGGGGAGACCACCAACGCGTCTACGTCGAATCTATCGTCATAGCTCGGCGTAGCTAGTCCTCCATACAATGGGAGTTCGGCGATACCATCATAGAGAGGCCCCCCAATCGCACGATGAGCTGCTAGATCCTGATTTAACCATCCGATTCCAGCGTCATTTGTCATGAGGGCATCCCATGAATCTCTCACCGCATCCACATTCATTCTTCGTCTCTCTGGAGCTATTTCACGACCGAGATTCATGTGTTCCATGAAGTCTCGGATGTATGAATCAGCTCGCCGAGTGGAGGCAAGCTACGGTAACATTCCTACACCTGGCGTCGTAGAGAACATCAGCTTTGCCAACAGACTATAGAATGCAAGTTGCGCAATACTATCCGTTGAGTCAGCGATCACATCCAACTGCACCTGGTTAGGAAGGCACCATGATAACAAAATCTTTCTTATGTCTTCCGCATTGATCTCTTCTATCTGCGAGGAAAGAAAACCCCGATGGGAGTCGCCTTCGTCAAGTTTAGATTGAGATCACTCGCAAGTGATGTCATGTTTCGGGATCCCAACTCCACAGTATGCTGCACGAACAAAGCCGAATGTAGAATATGGGAAACGTTCGTATCTGGAAACCTACTCATAAAGAATGGCAGTCTCGCCGGTGACGGCATTACATACCACTGAGAGTTTGGTGTTCAGGCATAATATCACCCGCGTGGTCAACGAACAAATTTCTTTCTTTCACAGAAATCCTCCATCCACAAACGGTGAGGTTCTATATCTGCATCTAAGATTAATTCCTGAGATCTCCTGTGACACTCAGCCAAACATGGCAGAGAGGCGACATGTACATTCTCAAATTTATAATTCGCATTTCCAGTTGGTGTACGGAGCGGAGTCAAGCCTGCTACGATTCCGGGAAGAGTATCTAGATTTCCAGAAAGAATATTTTCATCAAAGCCCAGCATTCCTAACTTGTAGATCCGCCGATCATTGACAGTCTCTTTGCCCTCTAGCTTATACACACACTTCATGAATCGATCGTCTCGACAACGACTCTAATATATTCACATATCCAATCGTTGTAGCAATTGAACGTTATATAGCAGCAGCAGAGTCCTAAGCACGGCATATCTACTCTCCACATCATGAATGACCTCCAATCGCTTCGGTATTTTATCAATCACTCGAACAGAGAAGTCAGCTGAAGCAACTGTTTCCTCAATCTTCGAGTAACCGACATTTGGAGCAATCTCCGAACCCGCAGTGAGATTCGCCTGAACTGATTCAATCAATCTGGCAAACATCATAGCGTTTATTCGTGGATTTGCGTGGACGCGGCTACCTCCGCAGGACGGTCAGCTACTATATCCGGAACATCCTCCTGTTTGGCGGCATTATCTACCACCACCAGTTGGTTGTCTTCAACGTCTACAGCAGCCATCCTTCCGGTATTTGCTTAAGGTAAGCGGTCAAAAGCTACACATTGATGTCAACGTCCCGAAATTCTACGAACCTCAGCGAGCGAAGGGTAGTTACATCAAAACAAGCATTCTTCTTGAGATCATTGAAACTGTATTTCTTAGTTGTTTTATCTTAATTAAAAACTTAAAAAAACACTAAGTTAACACTAAAATAAACCAAAAAGGTTGACATGAATGAATTTTAAACTAAGTTTGAAGTTTTGCAAATAGTTGAAGAATTTTGAGAGGAAATTTGAAAATTACAGCCATACAGGCGCCTGGCTAAATCTTTTAAATTTGGACATGTTTTATAAAAATAATAAAAATGATGTTTTTATTGATTTTTACCTTTCGGTGTTTACAATGTTTCTTAATCTACTTACTGACTAATTTACAACTAAATAATAATGTCCATAAGTAAGTCTTAAAATGTAGATGTAATAAAAAAGCCTACCATTGAACAAGAGTCAAAAAATTAAAAATAATAAGTTAGTATGTATAAAATTAGTTTTAATAGAAATATAATGGCGACAGCTACGTCCTTACCAATCTTACAAAAGATAAGAGTGAGAGAGAGAAATGGAAAGAGAGGAGATTTTTTTGTTGTTGAACATTTCATTTATTTATATTTAATTTCTTATACATTTACATAAATTACATCCCCTGAGGCAGCGGTACCCAACCTTTTTGAGTCGCGACCCCCTTCGGAGGGAAAAAAAATCTCGACTCAATATTAAATAAACGAGATCTGCATTTAGACTTGATTGTTGTCAAAGATGAAAAATGCCGTCTCGCACATGTAGGTTGATGCAAATGGAATCAACTTTTGCACAGCAATTTTGCTCAAGAGTGGATATTCTCGTTGGGCTGAGATCCAGAATTTGGAAAGTCCTGACCCCAGTTCAGTGGTTGCAGCCTTCTCGCGACCCCCTGATTTAGCTTCGCGACCCCTAGGTTGAGCACCGCTGCCCTAAGGTAATGCTAACTTTTTGGGGGGGGGATAGAGACTTTCATTATGCTTCTTTGCAACTGGAAGCTTTTACATCTGCTTGGAACTTCAGTGCTGTCAGCAAATACACATCATTCTGTGCCATTGAGAATGTGACGGAAGCAATGCGGGAACAGTTTAATAAGATGCTGAATACCGCGCAAGAAATGTCTACTACAAGTGGAAAGTTCTCCCATATGAGTAAGGGTTGGGTGGAAGAGATTGCTAAAAGCAAGAACCCCGGCCTTTAGTTAGGACATATATTATGTATATATTTATTTATTTTTTTTCTTCTATTATATTGTATTTTAATTTGTAATTATTTGTGTTGTATATAACATGTCCTATTAATAAAGTGTAAATAAATAAATAAAAAATAAATAGGTTCCCGAAAGTGATTGATGTGGTTGATGGGTCACACATACCAAAAATATACTTACATACTATGTAGGTACTGTTTAATAATGAAAGTTTCAGTGTTAAAGGTGTTGGCCTGGAAAAAGGGTCACAGGAACCTAGCTAGCGAATGAGATAATCTAATATTGCTCACCTGTTAGTTTTTGTTTCAATTTGAGGTTTAATCAAAGCCAGAAGTTCAAGTACAGTTATTTTTGCCAGTCTGAATCTAGAAAAGAATTGAGGTTCGGACAAAATTGTCGTGTAATCAGCATGTTCCCGAATGAGCTTTTGTGTCCTCGGATTGGCTCGTTTTCAGGAAAAATATAATCCTCTTCATCAGATGACATCCCAAACAGATTGTGAAATTCAATTCTGTTTGCGCTCATCTTTAAACTATAAAAACACAAATAAAGCTACACAAAAATAACTATAATTTATTCGTTAGTTTTAACAGAAAAAAACATTCAAACATTGCTGAGCATGGCCCATTGATCAGATCATTAAAACTTTGTAATACAATTTGTAACCATCCCTACAATATTGATCTGTTCAATGAGATGCCTCATACATTGAAGGGAAACTTACATTTGCTATTTGTCGAATACCGGTCACAGAGATCTGGATTACCTTATTAGTTTTAGTGTTTAGTATATATTAAACCTAGTATTAGATTTAATTAAGATAAGTTAATTTTAAGTTAGGGAAATTTTATGTATGAATGGGTATTTCCCGTACACAATTATATATATAAAAAAAAAAAAAAAAAAAAAAAAAACGCCCGTTTGTCACAAGTGTTTGGATTTGAATTTTGAAATAGGTAAACACTTTATTTTTGTTGAACAAAAATTAATTTGTGCTATCTGGGACGTTAATGAAAAAAATTCTAGCTTGGCAAAGATTTCACTACCACAATAATAGTACTTATCAATTTGATTTTGGCAGTATAATTTGGGTAGCGAATTTCTCATAATTGATGAACAGGTACATAAATTAAATAAACGGTCAAGAAATATAAGTGTGTCTTAAAAGTAAAAATGTTAACAATAAGGAGCAGAAATCAATCAAAATAATAAAGAGGAAAAGATAGGTATTATCTGTCCCAGGACTTTTAAGAATATTTTGTTCACACGTTCAGTGTTAATTACATAGATGAATCAAGGAGGACCTGGAACTCATTTAGCATAGTCCAGTCATAACTGTCATTGAGAGAACTATTAATAGGAACCTTAGAATTAGAATCCCCTTACCCTAAAATTAGAAAATAGTTAACGAGAATTCTCCAAGCAAACCCACGCGATCAAGCAAGCTACCTGGAGTCATCAGACATCACTTATCAATTAACCACAACCACTGACTTTAATCATGAACTGATTGCTCATGGGCAGTTTCTGTTTAAAATATAGTTCTGAAATATTAGTTGAATTAAATATTTACTAGTGCTTTCAGTATTGGATTTCATTATTACCGGAAGAACTTGTTGAAATTAATTTTTATCTTATATAAGTCATATTTATTTACTTTATCATATTTAACAGTTAAATTGTCTTAAATTATCTTGGTCAAGGTATTAGTTTTTGATAAATAATCCCGCTTCCAGTGTCGCATCAAGTTAAAAGATAGAAACCTGAATTTTGAAATTTGTTTAATGATTAAGGTTAAGTTACGAATATTCCGGGTTCACGCGTCGATTGTTTAAAATATTCCGTTCCAAGTGTCATTATACAACAAAAGAAATGTTTTAAATAATCCGAAATATGTTAAATATTACCAACTTAAAATGTTAGGTTGTACTATGTATCCCGTTCTATGTGTAACAATTTGTTGAATAATCCCTGATCAACTTTTTGATTAATTTATCCTGGTTCAAATTTTGGATTTTATTAAATAATACCAATTCAAATGTCAAAATGAGTTTACTGATTCAACCCCTTCTCTCAAGGTAAAAACCTAGCCTCAGTTATGGTCGACAGATGTTGGTCAGTAATAAATGGCTAATTGTTTCCACTTTTCACAAGTTCCTTGATAAGGCCTCATTATTGAAAGTGTCACTAGATGTACCCCCTATGGCTCCCCTCTACATTGTGCCTGTTAGTCCTAACCTCCGCGGCGCCCCCCAGTGGAGGTGCCTACTCGGTCACCATCCTCAATGACTCCAGCGTGGGCGACCTGTCAGGGGCGGTTCATACGTGGCTCTGCATCCAGGGGCCGCTGAACAAGACGTACTTTAGCTTCACGAGTGCAGAGTTCAAACATGGACTCGGTGGGACCACAACACCTGGCAAGTCATCGGTCGACGAAAAACTGCGGCGACGGACAGCCAATGAGAAGGTAATTTTTTTCCGTGCCCTTCATTAGTTGGTTTGATTCCGAGCAATTCCAAAACTAAGCATCTGAACAACTCTCCGTCGTGATAGTACGACGGGGTATAATATGGTCATATAAAGAAAAAATGGTCATATCACGGTAAAATATGGTCATATCACAAGGGGGTAAAACCCCCGTCGTGATATGACCATCTAGTTGAAAGAGACTCACATAGGTTATTTTTATTGAATCTGGGCGGCCAAAAATATTAGGAATTTGTTAATATTAGGAATTTTGAAGTCTCACAGTTCGAAACCCGGCTGAAGCAGTTTTTTTTTTTTTAATTAATTTCCAATTGCTCGAATTGACAAATAGGAAATAAAAAAAAGAAGACTGAAGACGCCACCCTATGATGAAGATGATGATTGCCCAATGATTTCAAGGAGCCTTTTCTTTGATATAGCTGCTTCTTCTTTCCTTACCTAGTTTGGTCTGGGTAGCAGATACCAGTAAATCCAAGTCATTGTTACTTCTTAAAATTTCCGTTCTTCTGCGTTTGCTTTTTTTTGCTGTAATTCGAAAATGACTTTCTTTGCAGTCCTCCAGATGAATGAGATTATGAGCTGACTGATAGCTTTCGGAATTTTTAAAGTTGAATCTAGCCATTCTTTGTCATGTTTTTCAAGCAAATCTATTCTGTAATATGGGCATTTTTCCTCTGAATTCTCATTTAAGATTTCAACAAACACATTTGCATCTGCAAAGATGTACGGTCTTAATTTGAATATGGCCCGAAGTTGTAAAGTAAAGTAATATGGCCCGAAAAAAGGGTGTATATTTACGGACTAGTCCTTCATACAAATTACAAGAATTTTAAGATTAACATTAAATTGTAATCGAAAAAAAAGACATTTTAAATAGTACAGGTAAGAACAAACAGTAAAGGCAAATAAAACAGTAGTAAGACAAATGGAGAAATTGTTGAATTATGTTTCAAGATCTTGCCACTTTGCTATTGAGTTTTCACCCCCAGACTGCATGGCAAATGTAACTAAATGTCTGTGAGTAAAAATTCGACATCCGGAAGAATCTAAAACACAGAAATATAAAAAAAAGTGAGTCAAATTTATTGACTTCTAGAGGTACCTCATCTCTTATATCTTTATTTGAAAAAGTGGTTCCTAATTTTTAAAGTATGAATAGATGATAAAACAAGCTATCTAAAATCATGAGACACAATGCTGAGTCTAGTAGAGTACTATTTCATTAGAGACTGGGCTACTTGAAAACATTCATTTAATCTTTTCAGGGACATTTTCAAAAAATCAGGTTTGGGCCGCCCAGATTCATTAAATACGGCGACGTTTTCATTTCTGTGGTGTTGTCTCCTTCTCTATCATTTTTCAGAGAGTATGTTGAGTTTAGTTTTAAAATTGTCCGCAGTACTTCGAAAGAAATAGACTAGATGTTGAAGAACCATGGTAATGTTTCCGTGCGATGAAAGGGGTCTACACCGACTACAAAAGCTAGGCAATCTCACATGGGTCAAACAAAGAGACCCTATAATAAGAAGTTCATTTACGTAGGGTACTTAGATGACAATTTTTTATCAACACATTTTTTTTCTTTTCTGTTTTAAATTATAGCTTACCATTAATATCAAAAGCTAGGCAATCTCACATAGGTCAAACAAAGGACTAATAAGAAGTTCATTTACGTAGGGTACTTAGATGACAATTTTTTATCAACACATTTTTTTTTTTCTGTTTTAAATTATAGCTTACCATTAATATATCTCGCCGTCAATACGAGGCCATGCTACAAGCTATACACGACTTCTACCAGACGAGGCCCAGGTATAGCCTACTGCCTCGCGACAACTCCAGCTACAACTGTGTCACCGCGGCCAATAGGATTCTGGCCGCGGCGAACATTCACCTGTTGCGCGGTTACAGGGACCCTGTGAGGCTGGGACTGCGGCTAGCCACCGTGGGCTCTGTGCTGCACAAGTGCTTGGCCTCGCCCAACATCTTCATGTTTCTCAGCTTCTCCTTCTTCAGCACCTTGTGTTTGTTCCTGTGATGTTTTGTCCAGAGATCGAAAAATACATCACTCACTACTCGAAATAATACGTCTGCATTTTTTTAAAAAAAATAAATGCTCACGTATTATTTCGTACAGTACGAAGTAGGTAATAATGCATTTTATTGTAAATTGTATTTATTAATATTCCAGAAGGAAAGTTTACAATAATTTTCCAGATACAATGATATTATAATAATTTAAAATACACTCACCGGAAGAATTAACCGGACACTTCCTGTTTTCCCCTTTAACACCGTGTATTTCCATGCGGCTGCAAAAGGTTGTAACTTCTACTGTAGATAACTTTTTTATATGACTTTTGTTTTGTATAAAAGAAAACAGATTAAGGATTTACACTCATTATAAGAAAAAATTCAGGAAAAATCATTGCAACTCATGGAAAGAAAAATTTAAAATTTCAATTTACCGTATTTTTGAGATTTTTGAAACATCCTCAATGAATTGTGTTTTTTTTTAAATCCTTGTATTAGTAGGTCATGTTGAAATTGAAATCTTTAGGTTTTTGTATTTTTAAGAAAAATCGAATGATAAAAATAAAACAGTGAACTGAGTGTGTTCTAAATAAAACACCTCTAAAATTCTGTGTTTTGCAAGTTTACATTTGTCTTTCCATGAGTTGCAATGATTTTTCCTGATTTTTTTTCTTATAATGAGCTTAAATCCTTAATCTGGTTTCTTTTATACAAAACAAAAATCATCGGAAAATGTTATCTACAGTAGAAGTTACAACCTTTTGCAGCCGCATGGAAATACACGGTGTTAAAGGGGAAAACAGGAAGTGTCCGGTTTATTCTTCCGGTGAGTGTAGATACCTATGAATAAAATATAAAAATTGAATTACTTAAAAAAAGACATTAAATTAATAGCAAGAAATAAAAACGTGTCAAATGTTAAAATATGATGTGTGAATTGGAAGAAAAAATATGAGTATAAAATATTAGATGTCAATTTAATAAATAAGGAATAATAAAATAATATAATATGTCTAGCTATAATTGAATAAACTGTCAGGATGGGGAGTCAGTATTATAATAAAATATAATATGTAATTCATTATTTGTATTTGGTGTGTTCAGATTTATCGGTATTTCGTCAAAGGAAGATGATTGTTAGGTTTAACGATACCATATGTTTTTTTTGTATAATGTTGTTGGTATCTTTGTGATGTAATGTTTTGATCACTTAGTGTTAGGTCTAGACTTTTACCATTGAAATTTTGAATTGTGTTTAAATTTTTAAGTTGATTTAGTGACATAAATTTAATAAGTTCTATACATATTTTTTTCTTGTGTGTTGTAATCTCGATGTCGGGCCCGTGATGCAGTTTATGTTGAAATCTCCTAAGAAAAGTGAATGATGGTCTAGATTAGGGTCCCTTTTCTCCGACATCCACGAATTTGACAATTTCAGTTGAAGTTTTGTAGTCGCAATCCGGCTTGCTCGCATAAATCTGTACAGCCAAACAGTGAAAAGATTCTCAACGCATTCTTTCTTAGCAGGGAGTACCTACTTTTCTTGAGTAACAAATTTGGAATACAACTCAATTAAGGTATTGATTATTTTGAGCATTGAAGAAGCCCATAAGCTCACTATTTGCTTTTATCTCAAGAACGTCCATAACCAGAAAGAGTGTAAATACTCGTATGTGAATGGAGATGCGAAAATTTTCAGTCCTGAAATCGGGATACAAATTCCAATTTGATCAACAAGAGCTGCGCTGAACTTCATAGCATTTTCGGACATCTTGCACTCTGCCAGACAGGAAGAATGAAAGAAAAGAAGAAAAAATCTGGAGCGCCTACTCAGGTTGAAGACCCCTGTTATAAACGATTTCTACTGTGAAATTTTTGTTTTATTATAAAGGATCGACGGGTATAACCCATGTGTCTTTCCCCTGTATTTTATTTTTGAATAATGATCATCCAGATAAGAATATGTGGTTTGCAAGTGCCAGATTGCTATTGATAGGGGATCTGGAAACCCATGAGAGATTAAGTCATATAGTTGTAAACTAGGATAACCTCCCAATATACTTGGCATTCCTATAAACGCAACCCAATCTAGAGAGAAATCATTTATATATTTTAGATCATCTGGATTACAATTAACAAGTATTATTTCTGATCTACCTTCTTTAGGGATTCTAAACTTTGAGAATTGATTTACAGAATATTTATCTTTGCTGGACATAGGTTTTTTCAAATGAATATGTATAGCTTCATAGAAACAAAATCTCCCGACTATAAATGCTATAATGGGAGTGTTATCTGATATTACTACAGCTGATGCATTGGCAGAAATGGAAGATAAAGTTGATTCTAAATTTTGATGCCCCTCATTTGTCAAGGGCAGCATCCTGCATATTTTCTCAAGGGACATTGAGAGTGGGGTCCATATATTTCCCGTATGAAAATAAATTTGATGATGACCAGGTTTCTGATAATTTTAGAGGCGGTCCTATTTCTTTCAATATTTCATCCAAGGTTACGAGGAACAATCTATGTCTGTACTCTAGATCTCTATTGTTGTGGTAAAAAACATTTAAGACTTGGTTATCTCCCTAACCTCTAATAATACATTTCATACCTAGATTATCACACATGTATCTTAGTAAGACATTTGTGAATATTGTCCATCCCTTCTGTGTCATTCCATTAGCCCTCCCAAATGCCCTGTCCACATGCAATTTCCCCAGTTTGCATTCCTATTTGAGTCAAATTGAAGAAATGATCCATCTGCCAAGTATAGAATAGATTCTTCAAACATCTCTTTTGTCTTTTCAAACACTTTTCCCAATCAAAACAATCTATACCTATGTAGCTGGCATCACAATCTGCACACTCAATACAATATAATATGCCGCTCTTATCCTCTGTGCGTATATTTGTTTTATTATTGATGAGATATTATCATTATAATACGCTGGTTGTAAACCCACCCTCTTTCATTCGTTACCAATTTTCGAGCAATCTTCGTTTAAGTACTGTATTTTTCTCCAGCTTGAATCAGACTCCTTATGAACTTTGGCATAAATGCTTTCACTTTTTCTGTTTTCTAAGTATTTTTTTTATGTAAGAGCATTTATAACGGCTTGGTCGTACCCATTATTCTTTGCTATCTTGTGAATTATGCCAAGTTCATTTATGTAATTTTCAAATGTTAACGGTACCGAAACCAGTCTATGTATCATAGAGTGAAATCCTGCATATTTTATATTTATAGGATGATTCGATATCTTATATTTTACACAATCTGTGAAGGTTTCTTTCCTATAGATACCTACTAAACAAAATCTCATTTTCATGTCTGGTCACTCCTAGATCCAGGGAATTCAATGTTGCAGTCAGTTCTTTTTCTAGGGTAAACTTAATATTTGGATGGACTAGGTTAATGAGTCCAAATAAATTTTCTACTTGTCTCCAAGAACCTACAATAATCACAAATATGTCATCTACGTACCGAAACCAATGCAATATGCTGTCCAATAAAGGGTGCTGTGAACGGAATATGTTGTCCTCTATATGGCCCATAAAGATTTCCACCAATAACGGACTAATAGGTGATCCGATCGGTAGGCCTGATTTTTTGTGGTTATTATAGATTTTGTTTCATTAAAAGAGCAAAAGTTCTAGTCTAAACATTTACTTACTACTTTTTTCAGTTAATTTTGTTCTGTGTTAGAAAGATGGACAGCTCTATTACTAATAATTTCTTTCACCTCCTGGACTGGAACTGAAGGGAAAAGATTTTTAACATCGAAACTATTAAGTTCTGAGATTCGCGGGATGTTAATGTTTTCTATTTTTTTCGATAAATTCCATACTATTCTTGATTGATCTTTTAGGTTGAAATTTGATGTAACCCGGGAGTACTGTGACCAATTTTTTTTGTAAACTTCTAAAATAGGTGTACCTGTACAGGATACTACAGGTCTAAGTAGTCACTGTGGCAGAGTGAGTTAGCGCGCTAGGCATTGCACACACGGTGACCTGGGTTCGATTCCCCAGCGGAGGAGGATTTTTTCTGCTCTGTACTTGGATGTTCGGGGTCCACTCATACCTCGTGAGGAAAAATGAGTAGCTGCTTTGATGTGAAGCAGCGACCAGTGGCAGAATCATAGGCAAAAAAATAATACAAAATATTGTAAATTAAAGTGGTAAAGTCCTATGATTCTGCGCTACCCACTAAAGTTGTGACATAATACCACAAAGAAAAAGCATTATTATTATTACTACAGGTCTAAGAGTGTTAACCTCCTTATGAAGTTTTGCCAAACCATACAATTTAAGTATTTGCGGGTTTTTTATTTGATTTATGTTAGGAAGAATAGTAGGACAGTTCGATATGCAATATATTTATTCAATATATTTTTTTTTCTTTTTAACTACAATATTGTTTTGGACAATGTAGTCATTCGTTTTTTCATTGTACTCTGTTTTATTGATAACTGTTACAGTATTCCCTTTATCAGCTAAGCAAATTACAAGTTCACTTCTGTCAAATTTTATTTTTTATACCTTTCAGGATTTTTATCTCATCAGATCTGTGAGTTTTTTTAGAGCTACGTTTATTTCTCCCCTCTAAATTTCTTTGCACCTACTTTTCTGAAGTTTACAACTTACTTGTCTAGTACTTAAGGCTACCTCACAATCTGCGGCCAAGTCTAAAATTTGTTTCTATTTTATATATGATGACAAACCGTGTTTGAAAACTAGGTTAATCTCTTCTTCATCAGGGGTGAAATAGAATTGAGAGAGATTCTTAAATCTAGGTTAGAAGTCATATTTCACATCATAGATAGCTCAATTCTTTATCTATGGGACCAACTATATTCAGAGATAACAATCCGGTAAGGTTTTTTCAGTTTTTTTAGGAGGTTGCGAAGTTTTAATAAATCGATCTATTTTTTCTTTAATAATAATAATAAATGTCTTTATATCACAATTTTTATGGGTAGCGCAGAATCGTAGGACTTTTCCGTATCTTTAATTACCCAATATCTGAATTTTGCCTGTAATTCCGCCACTGGTCGCCGCTAACATTAAAGCAGCTACTCATTTTTCCTCACGAGGTATGAGTGGACCCGAACATCCAAGTACAGAGCAGAAAAAAATCCTGTCCCGCTGGGGATCGAACCCAGGTCACGATGCGTCCAATGCCTAGCGCGCTAACTCACTCGGCCACGGTGACTACTACCAAATCTACAATTTTCTGTTCTTCTATGTCGTATTCCACTGCAGATAGCTGAATACATTCAATAAACGTACCTTACTAGAACTACAGAAATTGCTAATATATTCATTCATTAATCTCTTTTATGTTACCAATTTTCTAAGGTTGAGTCAAGATAAAAGGGGTATTAAATATTTTCCGAAAATAACCGTTTTGCATAAATAACTAATGTTTTGATTTTTTTTTAATTCGGTATCTTAAGTTTTTAAACACATCATTAGTCCCGGCCCAAATTAATCCGATTGCGTTCCTTCGTTTTTTTTTTACCCCTGATGTCCTCACTTTATGCTTGGTAATTTCTAAAATTTTAGGAGTTGCAGCCCCTGAAGTACACCAATTGTGACATTCATGATTATGAAACAATTCACAACATCATTAGTCTCGGCCCAAATTAATCCAATTACGTTCCCTCTAATTTTTACTCCTGACCAGACGTCTTCACTTTATGCTTGGTAATTTCTAAAATTTTAGGAGTTGCAGCCCCTGGAGTACACCAGTTGTGACATTCATGACTATGAAACAGTTGCGCACTGACCGGAGAAATGACAATTTTTTTAGGGATTTTTAGTCTGGGTCCCGGGATTTGATAAGATTATTTGATTATTATTATTTCGGCGCGTATAATTGCTATAGTAGAAAAGTAAACCTGACAGTGAAAAAAGCCACATAATAATTGAAATAGATAGGTCAGACAATAAACTTAATAAGTAGAAGAAAAAGAGAGAAAAAAATAATGAAAAAGAAATAAAAATAATAGTGCCATTTTAAATGACAGATGTTTTTTTTTTTTTTTTTTTTTTTTTTTTTTTTTTTTTTTTTTTTTACATGAACGGGGGTTCCATTATACATTTTTACTTAACATTATATATTAAAAACTATATTAAAAAAAAAAAACTAAAATCCTAACTACCTTAACTGGTTAATATAATAGCTTAAAATAAAATAAGTTACTAGCATTAAATTAAGATTAAAGTTTAAAGTTTAAATTTTAGGTGCTAAAGAGAATGGTAGCTTTCCTGATCTTGCTAGGTCCACTACCCTTCCCGGAGGATCCGAAAAGATATCCACGCCCCCATCACTGGCTTCGTTCCACAATTTTTTAACTCTTACAATCGCTGTATGTTCATCTTTGTTGGTTCTGAATTTTTTAATGTAAAATAATTTCTTTTCACGTGTATTTCTAATTGGTACTCTGATGTTTAATTCGTTTATTATTTCTGGACAAAAAATTCTATTATTTAATAGTTTGAAAAGAAACATTAGGTCGTTGAACTGACGTCTAATCTCTAGAGTTAAAATTTTATTGGATGATTCTATTTCAGAGTAATCATGATTTGTGATCGGCGTATTTGACTTAAATGCTATTATTCTTAAAAATCGGTGTTGAATGGACTCTAGAGATTTAGTATGACATTTATATTCTGGTGACCATACAACAGAGCAATATTCCAGTATTGATCGGACGTACGCATAGTAGAGGGTCTTTAAGGTTGCCACGTTCGAGAAGTCCTTGGTATTTCTGTAGATGAAAGAAAGCATTTTTATAGCTTTAGATTTGATACGATCTATATGAGTGACGAATCCCAAGTCCTTCTGAAACGTGACCCTAGATCACACACTACGTCACGTCGGGCCAGTACTTGTTTATTGATGCTGTATGATCCCAGGATAGGTGTTTTATTTCTGTGGTATGTCATGACAAAGCATTTTTTTATGTTCAACTCCATCTTATTTGTGGAACACCAGTGATAGAGACGCGACAACAACTCCTGGATCCTATTCACATCCCCTGTCCCCCGACACTCGATGCAACCTTCAGATCATCTGCGAACATCCAGAAATTCATGTCAGACAGTACTTCCGCTATGTCGTTAATGAATAGGGAGAAAAATAGACCAGAAGTATGTCCGCCTTGTATGCAGCCTGAATTGGCGTAAAAGGGGTCAGAAAGGCTATTCCCTACTTTTACCATCTGTGTCCTCTCCGACAAGAAGCTCCGGATCCATTGCAGCAAATACCCCGAAATTCCCAAGGCGGATAGTTTCGATATGAGAATATTATGATTTATTTTGTCGTACGCCTTGGAAAAATCGGTGTATATGCAATCCACCTGACTGCCTTTTTCCAAAGCTCCGCTGACATAATGATTAAATGATATTAGGTTTGTTAGAGTGGATCGCTGCTTCATGAATCCAAATTGATTGTCGATAATGAGTGGACACAGACTACCTTTTATTTTATCATATGTAAGTTTCTCGAATAACTTAGGTATTATGGAAATAATGGATACTGGGCGGTAATTAATAATATCACTTCTGGTGCCTGATTTGAAAATTGGAGTGATGAGAGCTGCTTTCCATTTATCAGGAAAAGTACCTGTTTGCAGTGATTGGTTGAATAAAAGTGTCAAAGGACAGGCGAGCTGTGAAGCACATTTCTTAAGAAATAATGGTGAGATATTGTCCACCCTCGCGCCGCTCCCTCCTTTACCTTAGATAAGGCTTCTTTAATCTCGGATTCACTAAAGTTTACATGATCGTGATTAATGTCGGTGTATTTATTGTATGAGAATTCTGGTGGAACGATAATTTCTTTAGAATACACTGATCCAAAGTTAAGTGCAAATAAATTTGCGATTTCTTTTTCGTGATGTGATGACATGTCATTGAAATTCATAACAGAAGGTAAGCCTTTGGTTATTCTTTTCTCTGACATAAATGTCCAGAAACTTTTTGGGTTTTTGCATAGCATAGATTCAGTGTCCTTGCAATGATTTTCATACAATAAAGCACTTAGTTTTTTGCATTGTGATCTTAACTGCGAAAACTCATGGTAATCTGATATTGCACTAGATTGCTTATATTGTTTGTGTGCTTTCTTCTTATTTATTATTAGTGTTCGCAGTTCACTATTAACCCATTTTGGGAATTTAAAGTCTCCTATTGTGACTTTTGGGACATGAAGGTTGATTTGGGAATTCAAAATATCATAAAGTTTATTTACTGATTGGTTAATATTTAGGTTATTAAATTCTTTTTTCCATTCTATGTCGTTAAAGAACTTATTAATATGTTCATAATTAGCTTTTTTAAAGTTGTACACTGAGATTTTATTTTCTTGTGATAAAGTTCGTACTTTATCTTTCTCTAAAAAGAGGAGGAGGGAGAGGGGCGGGTGGTGGATATCCTCGGGGATAAGGTGTTCATCGCTGTGAGATACGTGCAATGAGTTGAGATTCGTAAAAATTAAATCAAGTATCTTATCGTTATCATTTTTGATAGTATTGATCTGTTTTAATTGGTGAAATTTACTAAAGTCGATCATAATTTCACCCTGTGAGTACACCTCTCGGTTGACATATTCATGCGTAAGGAAAACTTGCCCATCTTTTTCAAGGGGTGACCAAGTGATAAATGGTAAAATTATAATCACCTAAAAGAACTAAATGTGAATTTTTTCTCTCATTAATTATAACGGAATCAAAGAAATTCACTAGGTGTTCATAGGTTTCAGGGTTACATTGTGGAGGTATATAAGATACGTTAAACAAGATTGGTTTTCCACAAAGCCATATTTTAACAAACAATGATTCGTACCTATTAGTATTTTCTGTTTTTATAAGGCACGATTTTACATGGTTCCTCACCGCAATGCACACGCCTCCCCCGCGAGATTCTTCTCTATTATCATAATCTCTATCGCATCTATAGATGCTAAAGCCATGTAGTCCAAGTTCTGAATCATTTATTGTGTTAGGTAGCCAAGTTTCAGATATAATAATGATATCATAACCACAAGTCAGGGCACCAATCATGAAATCTTTTATTTTTCCGCGTATACTTCGCGTGTTTTGGTAATATATATTGTAATGTGTATTGGTGCACTGGCTCGTGGTCAACACCACTAAATTATCGAAGTTTGGCCCCCTTCTTTGAAATATACTGAATTATTCTTATTGTAACTTGGTTCAATGCATGTTATAGGGCTCGCATGGAGTATGCTAGAGTCCTGAACATTGATTTGACCTACTCTATTATATTCAATATTTTCTTGAACTGTTGAGTTACATATATTGTGAGTGAGTCTATAATAATTTGTTGATGTATTTGCTTCATGATGCAATAGTTTATGTATATGACTAGGAATATTTGGGGTGTTTATGATTGATAGATGTACATAATATGTTACGCAGCAATATTTTCAAAAAAATTCAGAAAAATTTTGCCCACAATTCTAGCAGTATCGATAAAGTGCAAGATTCTATTTAAATTGAGTATTTTAAATTGACTACCATTTTCAACGATGTAGGTACTTCATTTTTCACGTACATTAATTTTTTTTCCATAGGATCTCTTTCTCTTGAAGCTGTCAGAAGAGCTTGGGTCCTAGTCACACTAATAATTGTTTTCTTTCATTCGTTAGAAGTCGGTGGTAACTCATCATTTTTAGATAGTAAAACTTTGCAGTGGTGGATTGCATAAAGGCCGCATTCATAGTTATTGGGCTGTTGATATCTATCAGAAACAACAAGAAATTCCCATTCCTGGAAGTTAACTTCCTGTTCGGTGAGTAGGCTGGTCACCTTTGTTATTGAAATAAGTGTTTCAAATTGGTCGGCTTTAGCAATTGAATCTTGAGGAAACTTGTTCAACGAATCTGTGGATAAAAAAAGAGCTCACGAATAGCTTAGCTCGCTTGCCATGCGGAAGGTCCCGGGTTCGATCCCCCGCGTCAAAAATTTGTTACAGTTGTTTGTAAGGTATGTCGACCCAGCACCTAATTGGGAAGTATTGTGTCACTTCTCGCCCATCAGAGGGGAGACATACTACGGGATAGGTAGTCTACCTCTACAGCACAGACCACAAGCTCCTGTTTCATGGCTACGAAATAAAAAAGGTTGTGAATCACTCATAAAAAAAAATCAATCAGAAATATTTTTTCTTTTCATGAGGATAACGCCCAATACGAAATGTATTCCTCCTCTCATTGGATCTGTCGTTGTATTTACCAGAAGAGCATCTATCCTATTCAGTTTTTTTGATTGACTTGATAGTAAAGTACCCAACCTAGTTCTATTACCATCTGCTTGTCAATTTTTCTAACAAAAATACACTTGTGTATTCTTCGAATGTAATAAGCGCAACACTATCTTTTTTCTATAATATTCAACATAGTACGCATAATTCAAGTCTATATGACTGTGAATCACTCATAAAAAAAAATCAATCAGAATTTTTTTTTTTTTTCATGAGGATAACGCCCAATACGAAATGTATTCCTCCTCTCATTGGATCTGTCGTTTTATTTACCAGAAGAGCATCTATCCTATTCAGTTTTTTTGATTGACTTGATAGTAAAGTACCCAACCTAGTTCTATTACCATCTGCTTGTCAATTTTTCTAACAAAAATACACTTGTGTAATCTTCGAATGTAATAAGCGCAACACTATCTTTTTTCTATAATATTCAGGGGCGGGAATGTTAATTAAATTAAATTTATTGTTTTATTTGTACAAAATATACAATTGTATGTGGTACAAAGTCATACATAAATAAATAAATAATATACAAATAAATCTTAAATAAATTCTTAGCTAAAAAAAAAAATGTTTGAGAGATTATAAAAATTGAACAAAAATAAATTAAAATAAAATCTTCTACTACAAAAAAAACATAGTATGCATAATTCAAGTCTATATCGCTGGTACGGATCCGTTTATTTATTTACACTTTATTTTTTATACAAAAAAAAATGTTCGGTAACAAGGAAAAAAGGGACACGAAGGACTGTAGAAGAGCCGTGGTTTGAATAGTTAGCTTTCTTGGTTTTGAGCAGTGAACTAATTCGACTATGATGGGGCTATTAATATTGTTCCGTTCACTTACATTTGACTGATAGAGGTGTACTGAGGGCAGACTCTCGGTGCTGGAAGTTGGAAGTTCGAGAGCCTGCCACAACGAAGTTGAGGCTTGTCTGCGACTTGAATACAGGGTGTTAGGGGTAAGGAATGTAATGATATACAGTGTGTAACAACAATAAATTATTAACAGAGATAAAAAAAATCAACAATATTTACAAATATAGAAAAAATATTTTAAAATTAAATGTACAATTGTCTTGTAATCCGGGGCGAAGTTAATGTCTTATGCCATGATTCATCTGAAGCTGCTACTTTGTTTTCCGATTTTTCCTTAGAGTCAGACAAATTCGATAGGCTGATTTTTCTTTGGTGATGAACAAACTGCATTACTGAAAGATACATTTGTCAAATCTTCTTGATTAACAGATTCTATGTTTAATATCTTCATTTCGGGTTTTGGTTCTATGAATCTCTTTTTTACAATTCTTCTGGTATTCGATATAGTCGGCAGCTAAAGAGATAGTCCTGAATATCCTGCTTTGATTTGTCCTGAATCTCCTATTTCTAGTTTGTGAGATTCAGTCTTTCCCCCAGATATAAAAATCTCTCTTACCTCTTACTAGCTGGGACAGTTTTATTATTATGAAACATATTACATCAAGTTTTATTTACATAGAATATATGTATACATACATACATGGAAATTGACATCAATAAAACAAAACTTGATCAAGGGTGGTACTAATGCCAACGGCATTCTCTTCCGCACCACCCTTGATAAAAAAAGAAGACAATTTAAGTTACATAAATTATATACATTGCTTCTCATTGCCAATACTAAATTTGGCTGCTTGAATTTGATGACAACTTTTTTTACCATTGCAGGAGCAAAGGTATCTTTTGGATACAAGGTAACAATAAAAGTCTTTTTCTCACAAGAAACAATGGAAACTTGATCTTCTGGTACTAAGATCAAGTAACCTTTTGGATCAAGTAACCTTCGATAACTAATCTTTTGGCAGCGCTTTAGTTAGTGTGTATGGTTTCATCATCTGATTTCGTTGGTCTTGTCCATTTTTAATGTATGAATGATTATGTATGGAATGTCATTATGTTATGGTGGACTTTGGCCATTCGTTGGCTAACGGATCCATACGTAAATCTATGTAGTCAGTTTTTCATTGGTATGAACCTTGAAATCACATTCCTCTTGATATTTCTCTTCGATAATATATATCCAGGTAATATAATGATGGAGTCATTGCCTGGGCAGACAATTCTTCATAATCCAAAAACCTTTTTAGAAGTGCATTGTGACTTTCTGCGGGATTTGTAGTAGCACCACTTCTGTTTTTATAAATTCCTATTTCCACTAATCTCCACTTGATGGATTTGAAAATATCAATTTCCAAAAAAGAATTAAAATATGTATCAAACGGTTGAGACCAATATCTCCTCATAGTTTTCAGCTTATCATTGTATTCCTTTTCATTATTACACTCTGTCTATGTAGGGGCAAGATAGAGCAGGGCTATCGCCATATGTTGGGTGTTGAAATCACGTAACGCGAAAAACTCGGTCGCGACGCTTTGCATCGGTAGCAATAAAAGCATAAACAAAAAGGGCGGATGATTAAAAAACACTGCAAGTTAAATTAGTAACAACTAAAGAGAGTAGAGTTTATTGATAAAAGCACAATTAATTTACACGTGTAACTTAGTAAATATGAAATTATACAAGTTGTAGGTTATGGATTATTAAAGTGGACTGTATGGTTTAGATAATGAAAAGGGTCTGAGCTATGCCAAGCAACAATTTTATTATCATCGAAGAAGAATCTCTTGGTGATTTAAACTGTATAACACTTTAGGCAGTCAGAAACTCAAGTATCAACTGGTTCCTGTTCGCGAGAGAACTTAGAGTAATTAAAAACACAGAATGAAAACTTGAGGGCAAAAGAACTGGTAAACAAAATAACATTTTGTACCAAAAGAGTGCCGAGTTGACAGTTAATGCACAACCGGGGAGCAACTGCTGGTGAGTTGGAGTTAGTTTTACAACTGCGAGTGAGTTGGAGTGTAAAACACAACTACGAGTGACTTGACGACTTGTTAGTGGCCCTACGACTGACTTGAGATTTGAACTCAAGTCCTTAAGGAAGATTTCTTCCGAAGGGGAAATCGGCAGAAGTTTGTTCCGGCCTTTAGACCATAATCGGTAAAACCAATCAGAGTCAAGGAGGAGGTCCCAAAGGTTTAAATCTTGGGATTTCCCATGAGGGGAAGTTAGAGGAAAAAATTGACTAAATCTAGAGTCCGTCCGTCGGTATGTCTAAATCGATTAGGTAAGATTCTTAAAACAATAAAAAATAGTGACTATAATACCTAGGTTATGAGGAAAAAATATAATTTATGAGGGTATGTCACCCAAAGAACAATATTAGAGGCATTCATTTTCTGTCGCATACCGAGAAAAAGATTACAAGTAATAAATGTAGAATACCTACAGAAAGGATACCAGAAATTGGTAATAAATGAATGAGCTATCATAAAAATATAGAAAGCGATATTAGATCCTTAAGACAAAGGACCTTTGTCAAGGAAAGATCACAAGAAATATTACGTTAGGTAATATTTATTCTTGGAAAATCAAATGAGTGTCGTGAGAAATTATGTTTGAGAAAAAACCCAAATTGTGTTCAGTTGAAAGACTGAACACACTCTTACCGTGCCAGTAAATAAATGTGTTTCTTTGTTTTATACTCCCGTTTCAGTGGGTATCGTAGAACCATTGGGCCAAAAAACAAAATAGATACTTGTTTTTCTCTCCTCTTAACCGTAGCTCTTAACAATAATTCAGAACTGTTAAATTTTGTAAGTAATTGTGATTTTAGATATTTTTTTTTTTTTTTTTTTTTTTTTTTTTTTTTTTTTTACTTTCGAAGATTTTCCTTTATTCAACAAATACTTTTCATCTTCATACAAAATTTAATTATAAAGAAATAACTTTAATTGACTTAAAATTAAAATATGGCAAGTTAAAGTGACCCATTATGCAAAGCATGTGTTGGGCCACTTTTTATTATATTTATAATGTTAATAAACTGTCCTTTTAGTTTAAAAAAAAAAAAAAAAAAATTAAAAAATAAAATAATAATAATAAGAAAATTAAAATAATATGAAAATTATACCTATATGTTAGTTGTTTATTTTGTATTTTATTGTGTTTTATGTTCTGTTTCAAGTGTTTTGATTAGTTTGTCTGTTTTAATTATTATGCATTCAAATAATTCAGGGGGGGATGTCATTTTAAAATATTCAAGATTTTACTTCTATTATTTTCAATAGAGAGCCAATCTTTCAGTTTGTATTTTAAAATTGTAAAATTTGGATTATCTTTAAAATCTTCAGGTATCTCATTCAAAACTTTGCTACCTACGTATGAAAAATGTCTTTTTGTTAGTGATTTGTGCTTGAGTGTTTGGATCATTTGTCCAGTCTGTCTTGTAGTGTATGTGTTAGGGTTTATAGTCCAGGTATGTTTTTTCTTTATAGCAAATATACTTGTTTTGTAAATGTAAATGTCATCTAGTGTCGGAACGTTAAATAGTTTGTATAGTTGGTCAGTATGAAAAAGTCTGTCTTGTTTTAGTATAGTCCTGAGAAGTATATTTTGAGTCCTTCGTAGTTGAGTCTTTATATTTTCATACGCTCCTCCCCAAGCTGTGATACAATATTGTAAGAGTGACTGAACTAACGCGAAATATATTTCGCGAAGTAGTGAATCATTACAGACTTGGTTTAGATTGTAGAAAATATAAGTCAAGTGTCGTAGTTTGTTTTTGAGTGAAGTAATATGTGCTGTCCATTTTAAGTTTTCGTCAAGTATAACACCTAAGTAACGTATGTCTGTCAGTTTTTGTAATGTAATTGTTTTATTTTCAATGTCAGTTAGTTGTATTGTTGATGTTAGTGGCTGTCCTCTCTGATCTGATGAAAAAGTCATATAATGAGATTTAGAAAGATTGATTTGAAGGGACATTTGTATATACCAGTTTTGAATGTTTGTCAGGTCAGTAGATGCAAGTCGGTGAGTCTCTTCCCAGTTATTTGATGAGTAGCATAGTACTGTGTCATCTGCATAGCAAAATACTTGGCCCTTGCTTATTCCAGGAAGAGAATTAATAAAACAATTAAACAAACAAGGACCGAGTATTGTGCCCTGCGGAATTGAAAAAGCACGACACTCTACACGATCAGATAACTGGGAATTTAATTTCAGTTTTTGTGTTCGGTCAGTCAAGTAGGAGTCAAACCATTTTAGTACTTTGTCTGTTAGTCCTAGTTTTTTAAGTTGTGTCAGTAATGTCGAATGTTTTATGGAGTCATATGCTTTTGAAATGTCGAGAAATATGGCGATTACTTTTTTATTGTCGTCTATGTTACTATGTAAGTAAGTTGTTAGGTCAAGTAAAGCGTCTTCAGTACCTATGCCACGTCGAAATCCATATTGTTTGTCAGTTAAAAGGTTGTTTGTTGTCAAGTAATGTTCAAGTCGGTTTTGTACACATTTTTCAAGAATTTTACTAAAGTTCGTCTGTAAAGAAATAGGTCGGTAGTTGTTTAAGTCTTGTCTGTTTCCTTTCTTGTAAATAGGAACAACTATACTAGATTTGTAGCAAGAAGGAAATGTACTACTGTCTAAACTTAAGTTAATTACGTGTTTAAGTGGTTCAGTGATGTGAGGTGCAATATGTTTAAGTATTTTGGTTTGTAGTCCGTCTTCACCAGGAGTAGTTCTGTTTTTCAAATTCATTATAGTTTTGTAAATTTCAGTTGAAGTAGTCAGTGAGAATGTAGAGTAGTCATTGTCTTGAGTCAAGTTTATGTCGGAATAGTCATTTTGTTCAGTATTGTTAAGTCTTTCAATTTTATCAGATATATTCTTTCCAACATCTTTGAAATGGTTGTTCATTATATTTGCACACTCTTGGGTATTGGTCAGACAGTCATGTAAAATGTTCTCGTGTTTGATATTTTTAATAGTATTTACTTTTTTGTTTTTGTCAATTATTTCATTAATAATTGTCCATACCTTGTGTTTGTCTTCCTTGTTGTCGTCAATTTTAGTCTTGTAGTAGTTATTTTTTGTTATTCGTATTGAAGTAGATAGTATATTCCTAACTCGTTTATAGTAATGTAAAAGTCTTAGGTTATGTGGGTGTCTTTTTGTTTGTCTTGCAAGTTTGTCTCTGTATCTGATAGATTTCAGGAGGTCTTGTGTCATCCATGGTTTAAGTGGGGTACATTTGTTAGAGTAAGTCCTAGTTTCACTACAGGAGTCAATGATGTTTTGTATTATTGTTGTCAAGGTCAAAGCTGTATAGTTTACGTCAGAAGAGTCTGTTATTGTTTTCCAGTCTGTATTCATATTCTTATCATTTTCTTTAAATTTCAATATTTTATATTTTTGTATCGTGTATTGATGTATAATGGGCTCTGCTCGCAAATAAATGAATCGGTAGACCCGATATAATCTGAGCCAGGCCAAGTTCCAGCAAGCACGGCAGTGTTTACTACTACTATTACTAATAACAAACTTATGTTCCCATTAATGTCACCGCTGCTCACATTAAAAGCAGCTGCCCATTTCTCCATACGAGGTCTGATTGGATCCCGGACATCCATGTACAGAGCAGAATAATTTCTAAACTGCTGACTCATGTCTAAACTATCTGAGGTAATGTTCAAGTAACGGTTACGGATGCACGTTCTTTAAATGAGAGAGAGAGATAGGTTTTTTTAGTGGGTGGAAACCCCGCTCCCGTGTTTTGCGGGTGACAAAATATTTTTTCCCTATCTCTTTCTTTAAAAAAAAAAACTGCAGAGAATCGAACTCAGGTCTCAGTGCATGCAAGTCTGGTGCGTACACCACTCGGCCACGGTGTCTATTTATTCACGGTAGTAGTAGCAGAATATAAATGCATGCTTAACTTCGTGCACAAGGACCTGTTTGTCTAGCGCAGGTGTCAGAACCACAGTCCTTTGAGTAAAGCAACTCTAGTTCAAAACTAGCTTGGTATTAAAATGTCCTAGAGCCATTGTCGATAGCTCGTTGAATACACACCAGTTATTTCTCATTCATTGAAGTTCAGGTTAGTAGTTGGTTGGGTGACCTCGTAATGTTGGTTTTTCCCGGCCCAACTCAGGCTTTGTGAGGTTGATGTGATTGGTTGGTTTGTGAGTTTCCAGCGAATAACCGTCTGCTAGACAAGCATCCCATCTACTCAAATTAACCTCACCTAGCCTGAGTGGTCCCAGAAATAGCCAGCCGAAAAATTAATAATATTTAATGTACACTATGAAAGTATCGTATTAAGGCAACTGACTCGGAACCTGGTGGTCGTTGGTTCGAGTCCCGAGTATGGCACGTATTCAGTAAGGCAATTTTGAGTATCTGTCACATCACGATTGTGATGAACACAAACACCTAATAATTATGAAATTTGCTTTTGTACCTTGACGTCTACACTGGAGACCAGGTTGCAAGTATTACCTACAACCGTATACCCCAGCAATTACTGACATTAAACCTGTCCCGGTAGCTCAGTGGTCAAGGCTTCTGACTGGTAATCCTGAGGTCGCGGGTTCGAAACCCACTCGGGACATGACAAGTTACCTTCCCATTTAGGATTTTGACCACATAATTTTGCGTCGGCTTACTGCTGGAATAATGGGACTCAGTAATCCTAATCGGACAGTATAAAAAAGGCGATATTATTATTATTATTACTAAATTAGGCGTTATTAAAATTAACCACCGCCGCCGTAGAGGTCAGTGACCCTAGAGTCAAAGTCCTCCAACTGTTCATTGACTAAGTGGTACTTACAAGTAACCACATGATTGTCACTGAGATGCGGTCGAGTGGTGATGGTAGCAGGAAGGCGTTCCCGGAAGCCCTAGCCACCCAACGGCAGAGCGATGTCCTTAAACTTGCATCAGTAGATCACCTGAACCAGCTCAAGACTAGACCAGTAGTTGCCCCAGAACTTGAACTCGAGTTTTCTCGCGATAGCTCAGTACGTGCAAGTGTCCGCGGGAACTTTTCTTCGAGTTAACCGTAGTTTGTGTCGGTGAAATTTTTACGCGTGGAATTTTCAACGGATAGTTTTATTTTTTGTCGTAGAATATCAGTTTTCTGTTTGAATAATCTACGATAGTTTTCAACCGACACGCCGAAAATTAATATATCTCGCGGTTCGGAATAGATGTGACATTTTACCGTAACAAAAAGCGTGTGTATGTTATAGTTGCTCATTATTATGTAATGAATATTTACCTGTTCGTGCAGTGCTGATTAGTCTATGATCAACAAACACACAGATTCCCGCGCATCCAAGTTTCCTGGAAAGTTTTCAGTTGCATTCAGAAAAAGCATCTTTTTAGTGAATGTCAATTACAGTTCCCAAAATAGTTTCATTCGACAGCACAACCCATTAGTTACAGTGTTAGAGTGCCTTGTTTAAAATCTAAAACGGGGTATTGAACATTGTTTTCAATTAATAAATAAAAACAGTACTTTCCTTATTATAGGATAAGGAAAGTAACAATCTTAGGGCAATCAAGACATACCGCCACGGAGAGATAATTGGATGTAGACACGGACGATGTATTGCATCCGGTATTGTACTGTACTAGCGGCGTGTCTGCCCCTACTGGCCGCCGCCCCTATCCCTGAGAGCGACAGCTACTCAGTCACCATCCTCAACGACTCTAGCGTGGGCGACTTCCAAGGCACGGTCCACACGTGGCTGAAATTCAGAGCGCCCAGCCAGGACGTGACGTACTTCAGCTTCTCACACGTGGACGGCGCGACCTTCAAAGTCGTCGAAGGTATCTCCTCCGTCGACCGTGGCTAAAGAAGCGACGGCCGACCGAGAGCTACAAAATCAAGATCGATCGGAACCAGTACGAGACGATGATCGCAGCGATCGACGCTTTCTACAAGAGCAAGCCCAAGTACAGTGTGTTCCCCGAGAGTGACAATGTGCCGAACAGCTACAACTGCGTCACGGCGGCCAATGAGATCCTGCGCGCCGGCGGCATCAAGACGCTGGAGGGGTACCTGGAGCCAGTGTTCCTGGGCTGGCGCCTGTCCAGCACCCACTCCGTGCTGGAGAAGTGTCTGCTCCGGCCCAACCTGTTCCGGGTGCTCTTCGGGTTCGCTTTCCACAAGACGCTGTGTCTGTTCCTGTGAGGCCTCGGGCCAACACGTGTGATCTGTGATAGTAGGTTTAAGCAGGATTAGGTTGGTCATCGTCAAGTACAAATGTATGAGAATGTACTGTCTACAGTTCAACGTGGATGTATTAGAACCTAAGGGAGAGAGCAAGAAGTCTTTTATAAAGAGTTTTAAAGTTATTGAGGTACCTGAGATTTTCTCTATTATAAAGCTTTTTATGTTCTATCCAGGTTGGACTGTACTTGCAATAATCGTTTCCGTAAAACAAATACTATTTTTTAGCCTCTAGGCTGAACTGGTAAGCATTGGTACGACGCGAGACTTGTAATGTCAACACTCAACTATCTAGAGCGTGGATCCGTGATCTATGGATCTCATCCCAACCAGTGATCTTTCCTCATTTATTTGAGTTTCTAAACATATAATACAATGTTTTCTATTGAACTACTTTATAGTTATTAGAGAGTAAAAAATTGTACCAATATGTACGAGTAATATTAATATGTTGTGAAGAACCGATTCGGTATTTCGAATATATGAAAAAGAGGAAACTTTACAAGAACACATTGCGGGACAGAGAGACACAGGTTATCGTTTATTGGGTCGGTAGTCAAACGCACACTGAACTCGGTTAGTTGGTCTCCCGAACTTTCTGCAGCAGTGCCTAGCCGGTGCCCGTACGCTCATCGCTGGAACTGGTTGACTCCAGGAATCAGGGTGGCTCATACCGATTTACCTGGTTCGCGACCAAACAACAATGTAGTATTTTCTAATGACAAAATTGTGTGCTATCTCCGCTCGGTATAATTGTGCATTTCCTTAGGAATATTGCGAATTTTTCATCTAAGGATTAAGCAAACTAAGCACGCGCTTATTCTCGTGCCAATTAAATAGGAGCAGCTCCTGATTTATTCATTGATCTGTGGTGGAGTAAGAGTAGCTGTTGTTTTATTCATAGAGCTGACCGACCTCAGTAGCTTAATCGATAAGGCAGCGGACTTCTAACCTGGAGGTCGGTGGTTCAAGTCCCGGTTTCAGCGTGGATTTAGTAAAGCTAGTTTGAGTAGTTGTGATATCACGAAAGTGATTAACACAAATACGATAACTTATTCAGAAATCTGTGATGAGATGAGATTGTATGTATGTTGTTTCTTTGTTTTTTTTAATACGATTAGTTAGGAAAATGAATTCCAAAATTAGTTAGTACGGGGTTAAGATGTCCGTATATTGTACAAATTAATAAAAAATTATGTACCTAACAACTTTAGTGAATAGCCCAGTATTACGAAACTCCAATTTTAATGATTTTACTAGGTACCTTTTAGCCATTTACATGCTAAATCAGCAACTTTCTTGTCAAATGCAGTTGTGCAGACAACAATCTTTTGTTTTCATGAAAAATGTTTCGTATTCTCGTCAATCCTATTACATTTCCGTCTGCCTAAAATATTTGGAGGTCCCGATCTAGACAGACAATTTAGTTGCTCCATGTCCAATAGTGAGGGTTTTGAATGCAAGTGATTCCACTAGAATTCTTGTGAGGTGAAAAGACGATATATAAAAATAAAAGACCTCAGTAGGTTAATCAATAAGCCGATGGACTTGTAATTTGGAGGTCGGTGGTTCAAGTTCCGGTTTCAGCGTAGTTTTAGTAAAGCTTGTTTGAGTAATTGTGATATCACGAAAGTGATTTTTTTTTTCAACAAGATTTATGCTTTATTTGTACATCTTCTTACTGAGGTGGAAAATTACTCAAACTAGCTTTACTCCTCCTCGTAAATTCATAAAATAAAATTTACTGATTTTTTGCATAGCTTGGGACTACAACCACATCCAAATATAAAGTCCGCCGCCTTATCCATCAAGCTACTGAGGTCGGTTAGTTAAAATAGAATATATTTTGTTATACTGCCGATGTAATACCGAAAAGTCCATACTCCAGAAATCAAGCGGGTCTAAGGGGTTTAGGTACTCAGATGATAGTAGCGCATTAGAATATACAAGTCAGGTTAGGTACCCATTGCGAGCCATTAATACAGTTTATTGGCAATTAATAGTACTTGATAGTTATGTATGATTAATCTTGTTCATGTACGTTGTATAGGCATTGCATTTTTTTAATGTGCATAATAAGCGGAATATTCAAGGTGTATGTGATCTGCATATCTAGGTGTTAGAAACGGGGTGGCCAAGAAAACTTTATCAGTAATGTTTTGTAATGTTTGTTTTTATTTTCTTTCGGTACGAAAATATGCGCCGACAATTTCCACAATATTTATTATAATAATTTCCTGAAAGTTGCATGCAATACTGTCCTCTAGGTTTTGTGAGAAACGACGTTTTGCGTGTGTTCTTGATTTTTATTATTATGTACACACTTCTTTTAAATGTTTTTTTTTTTTCAATGAGAGCCATAATTTCAACAGTACTAAAAATATGTGCATGAAAAGTTCATGATATGTCTGAAGGTTGAGATTTGAATTTAGTGATAGTCTCATAACAGTCATAACTTAAGGGGAATAAAAGTTGATGATCGTTTTTTTTTTTTTTTAGTGGGGGGAGGGTTATACTACAAAAATAGTGTGTTCCTAGCAGCAGCATGTAAGCGTCGATGACATGACACTTAGGGCCGAAAAATAAAAGAGGACTAGTTGGTCTTAGTGGACACTATCCCTTATATTTCACCTTGACAACATATGTAGAGGTCATATATCTAAGCCGGGCTTTGTAGCTGTATATTAGCTCTGTGGTGTAACGGAGCTGTAGCCAGCAGCCTTCGTGGCGGAAAATCTTGTTTAACGGTCGGCTTAGATTTACTAATCCTGTTTCATAATACGGCACTTACTCATTGAGGTTATTCGAGCGGTTGATTTTACCGTCAATTTGCTCAAAACTAAACTCACGCACGTTAACGTCACCCAGCCTCAGTTGGGCCGAGTATACCCAAGCCAGACAAGGACACTACTTTTGGGCTCCTTATTATTTATTTTCTCAGGTCTTTGTTTTAATATTCGTCGCCTCTCGTACATTGATTTCCGGTTCAAACTATGTTAATTGTTTATTATTGTAAACTCCTGCCATTTTTAAATTATTAATTTATTCATACGGGTTTTTTCATTGGTTTTTTGTTCAAATTAAAGATTAGCGCTTGATTTGGTTTACACATTGGAGAGTCGATTTGAGAAGGTCAAGATTTATTTCCTGAACCATGTTTTTTATGTAACCAGTTTTTTTGTTTTGAACTTGGGTTATTGATCGGAAATTTGTATTGCTGTTCGATTTGCATCTGAGAGGAAATTTCGGAAGTCAGCATTATACAAGTTTGATATTTCTCTATTGTTCAATTAGGCAGGGTCTCTTAATGCGAGCTCATTTGCAAACTTAAATATGAAGTAAATTTTGTTTAGACAAATATCTACAATTTAACTGTGAAAATGCTCTTTTGTGAAAAGAAATAGTAGGAATGAAATCATGTGAATAAGTAATATTGTGTTTTCAGGTAGATGTTAATTTTACAGCGATATTTAACTATCTTCTTCTTCTTGTATAATAAAACTTATTTATGTGTTTTACAAAATCGAAGACTGCTGTCCTTTTCTGTATCATCTTTTTTTTTACAGTTATGCGTCACAACACTGAGTTTTATAAATTCAAATTGTATTCTAATGTACAGTAAAATATATGCTTTTGTGGTCGACCGGTAAAGACGTTTTGCTTTTGTAGTGGAAAGCAGACCTCTTATACTATCGAGTGAATGACAATGGTTTACAAGATGACAAACTGACAGAAACTCACCACTTTGGCAAATTAGGGGAATTGATTAATTGAGAATAAAGCTGTGTGTTAGTCTGGTTTGACCGATTTATATTCTGGTAAGAACCACGTCTTATTATTATCATTCAACACTTTAGATATAAATGCACATATGTACAAAACATATAGGTAATGATATTAACAATGAAAAAAATGATAACAATAAAACACAATAAAATGAAAAAGAAAAGAAAAATATATAGAAACATATGCCCTAACTAAAGGGCGGGGTAATGCCTATGGCAATCTCTTCCACGCAACCCTTCACGTTGGGTGGAAGAGGTTGTTCAATGAAGGGTTGGTTATTTTCAATTTATTTTTGTTTGGTACTCCATTCTATATATTTACCAATTGTTGTTCTGTGTTATTTTACCGTGAAATAGGGACAGTCACCTGTATCACGGTATTGAGAGGATTATACGGACGCCCAGATCCAATGTCTAGGCTCCTTTCATGTCCATTGATTGTATTTGGTTTTAACGTCCTGACTTGACATAGTCAGGACGGGGCTTTTACCCTCCATTCGCTGGGAATCGTACCAGCTACCCACATTAACCTCACCCAGCCTGGGTAATGCCAGCCTCACGTGTTGGGATGGAACAGAATTTTGTTCGAAAAGTCTGCCCCAACCGGGAGTCGAACTCAGGAACTCTGGTCTACGGGCAGTAGTCACAACCATTACGCCACGGAGGCTTTCCACGGAATAGTATTATAATAATGATTATTATCATCCCTGAGACAGTGGAGCAAGTGTTTAGAGGTTTACTAAAAAGAGCTAATGAAGTCATACCATCGTTTGTTTTTGTCAGGACGATTTTTTCTGCACAATTTTTTATGGTCTGAATTTTTCTGGTCGTTTACGTGGGTTCATCAACCATAATAATTATAAATCAAAGACTAGGAAGGGGACACGATTTCCTACTCTTTTTCATTTTTTTTTTATCATTTTACCAGATTAATTGAATAGATTCCAGTTTAGTTTAAAGTTTGTAAAAAATAAACTGTCTGAACTTCAACAGACCAGAAGTGATTTTTAGTTTTTTGTTGTTGTTGTATTTATATGTATTTAAAAAAACCCACAATAATCATTTTTTATAGAATGACGTACAATGAAATGGATAGGACCAGTATAGAATGTTATGCAATGTTATTGTTATCCAATGTTTTTTTTTTTTGTTACGGAACAATTTTTGTTTTTTGAACTTGACATTGAAAGCGATTTCAGTTAGGATTCTCATTAATTCTAAAATTGGGTTCCTGATTTATCTATGTGTGGTTGACGCGATCGGGTCGAGTGGTTGATGCGTGAGTCTCGCATTCTAGGTATTTGTGGGTTCGGAAGCCACGGTTTATTATTTTTATAAAAATTGTTAACCTATCTTGGTATAAAACTTCAAGTGTGTCTTTTTCTTATTCTTTGCGATTACATTCATTTGTTCTATGGAAACTTCTAGGAGATTTCTTTTTTATGTGACAGTTTTTATGATACATTGTAGCTTACAATGCACAACTACGGACATTTTCAAGACAGTTGACTAGAAGAACAAAAAATATCAGCGCGCATATCTTTATTGCCTGTTTACATTTTCTTGTTTGGTGCCTTGAAAATGGTGCCTTGAAACAAGGAGCCGACTAGTTTCACTAGTCGGCTCCTTGTTTTTTCAATGTAACAAGTAAATTTAATAAAAGTCAAGTGAAGACCTCTTTTCATTTCATCATCATTGTACTTGACAACTCCAAATACGAAAATATTGCAGTAAATGTTAATAACAAAGAAATAGTCAAAGAAATATTTTTCCATACACGTAAAAGTCCATTTGAGGGCCAGGGTGCCTGTGGGTTATGGATATGGTCTCCGCCATTCCATTTTTTTTTTTTTTTTTTTGGGGGGGGGTTGAACGTCCCTTTAACTGCGTGGTCACATCATGACAGGGGTGTTTTTCTTCATTCGCAGGAAACTATCTTCTATACACATTAAGCAGCCGGAGCGGAAAATTCTAACCGAGTTTTTCGTTTCCAGAATGCCATGGGATGTAAAGGTAAAGTGCCCTGAAGTAATGCGAAAGCGGTTTTTTTTTTTTTTTTTTTTTTTTTTTTTTTTTTTTTTTTTTTAAAGAAAAGAAAATAAAGCGCATGCATTTGTGGATCGGATCCTGTACCCAATGCTTTGATTTTTTTCTTGTTCATTTGATTTGAGCTTGACCACCTACCTATTAATAAGAGGGTTGGTTGGTAGAAATTGTTTGGTCTTTAATCTCGCGTAGTCAATTTCTTGCCATCGATTTCATATTATCATTGTATATTATCAACAAACTTCAAATAAAAGAAAAAATAATAAACTGGGTGAGTTTTGTTTTACAATATTGTGCTCGTTTAATGGAATTTCCGAATTCTCTAGTTAGTTTTGAAGTTCAAGACCGTTTGAATATTTAAATCAATTCAATGGTCTTCCAATTCGTGTGGAATTCCAGAGAATAAAACGTTGAATTTTTATCAATTGAATGACATTGAAGTCACTGGTTTAGAAATTACTAGAGACTATGGGAGCAAGATCTTATCCACAAGTGGTTAGATAATCACATAAGAGAATCGTTTTTTTTTTTTTTAGTAACCTAGAGATGTAAGAATTCTCTTACATTGATTTCTTTAATAGGTAAATCCCAGAAATTAAGTTTTATGGTTGTAAAGTACCACTTAGTCACTCTACTGGTGGCGACTGGACCCGAATATTTTCTCCAAGAAATTTAGGATCTTCAAGGACAGGGAGTATTGGGAATGGGGATTGAACTTTAGTTTCTGGACCCTTAACTTATGTCGAGCAGTTCTCCAGACATTTTTCCACTTTTCTTCAACGATAAAAGAGAGTATTTCTGCCACTTCGGGTTGAACTATACAGGGTGTCCCACCAAACTTGGACACCTCAAATTTCTCGGCTCCTGAAAGAGTTTTTGAAAAATAAAAAAATCTAGGGTACATGTGCTAATTATGCGGTTTAAGTTATGAAATTTTTTTTATACAGGGTGGTTCAAAAGTCAGAAATTGAGGTGTCAACTTTCGATTTTTAAATGGATCGACCTGAATTTTATTTGATAATTTTACTTCTAAATGATACCTGAGTACTTTTTTAAACAAAAATATTCCATACAGTGTGGTTTTTTTTCGACCAATTTTTTTTCTAAATCTTGAATAACTCAAGTTCGGTTAATTTTTTCGATAACAAGAATAGAATGTGTTTGTGTAATGAATACACGCACTTTCAATTGGCATCAAAAAAATTTATACAGGGTGGTTCACAAGTGAAATAATGACTTGATTTTTTTTTAAAACCTAGTTTTTTTAATTTTTTATTTACAATTATTAATTCTCGTCTAATTTTACACATTTTTCGTCAGTCATATCGAAAAACAAAACTAAAATGTTGTACAGGGTGAGACATAATTTTTTTTGTAACACCCTGTATATGGGCAGTCAAAGAGACGCAAAATTAAATATAAAGACTAAATATGCAAGAAAAACTTTGATTTTTATTTAAACTAAAAAGTTATGGTGTTTTAACTAATATTGTCGCATGGACCACCCTGTAGATATTTTCTTAAACTATCATGTAGGTACTCTAAGTTGTATAAAATTCAACGAACACTTCGAATCATGTGGAAAAACAAGTAAAAAAACACTAATTTGAAGCCATTTTCAATTTAGTGTCCACACTGAATGATTTTAAAACTTGAAATAAAAAGTAGGTAGGTGTTGACACAAAATTGAACATGGCTTTTGAAATTCATTTTTTTTTCTTTCAGATTTGGACTCCTCGTTGAATTTTAGACAGTTTCGACTACCCATATGATGGTTTAAGAAAATATCTACAGGGTGGTCCATGCGACAATATTAGTTAAAACACCATAACTTTTTAGTTTAATTAAAAATCAAAGTTTTTCTTGCATATTTAGTCTTTATATTTAATTTTGCGTCTCTTTGACTGCCCATATACAGGGTGTTACAAAAAAATTATGTCTCACCCTGTACAACACTTTAGTTTTGTTTTTCGATATGACTGACGAAAAATGTGTAAAATTAGACGAGAATTATTAATCCGAAATAAAAAATTAAAAAAACTCGGTTTTAAAAAAAATCAAGTCATTATTTCACTTGTGAACCACCCTGTATAAATTTTTTTGATGCCAATTGAAAGTGCGTGTATTCATTACACAAACACATTCTATTCTTGTTATCGAAAAAATTAACCGAACTTGAGTTATTCAAGATTTAGAAAAAAAAATTGGTCGAAAAAAAACCACCCTGTATGTAATATTTTTGTTTAAAAAAGTACTCAGGAACCATTTAGAAGTAAAATTATCAAATAAAATTCAGGTCGATCCATTTAAAAATCGAAAGTTGACACCTCAATTTCTGACTTTTGAACCACCCTGTATAAAAAAAATTGCATAACTGAAACCGCATAATTAGCACATGTACCCTAGATTTTTTTATTTTTCAAAAACTCTTTCAGGGGCCGAGTAATTTGAGGTGTCCAAGTTTGGTGGGACACCCTGTATACAGTTAGGTGCAAAAGTGATTCAATAAATTTAGATGTCCTCAATAACTTGATTTTACTTAATGGTGTAATAGGTAAATTAATACAGATTTTTATTGAATGATGTAACATGTTGTTTCCAACAAATAAACAATTTTATTTACAATGAAAATGAAAGAACAAAAATAATAATATTGATAATTAACAAAAAAATATTTGGATCACTTTTGCTCCGATCACTTTCCCCCAGGGAAAGTGGCCTCAGTATTTTGTCCAGAGTCCTCTGGCATTTTTCACTGCTTGAATCCTCTTCGGCATACTCATGGCTAGTTTTTCACAGTAGTCAATTGGAATATTGTACCATGTTTGTTGCACACGCTCCCAAAGTATCTTCAAATTTGATGGAGGTGAATCATAATCCTTCACAAGTTGTGTCTTCAAATATGACCACAGATTTTCAATTGGATTTACATCAGGACTCTGTGCAGGGTGTTCTAGGATTGAAAATTTTTGTTCACCTAACCAGCTCTTCACTATTTTAGCTGTATGTTTGGGGTCGTTATCATGCTGGAACACAACTTCTTCATTGGGACAAGGCATAAAGTCAACTGTTTCACTCACTTGAGTCTTGAGAATGTCTAGGTACATCTCTTTATTCATGTTACCATCAATTTTGCGTATTGGCCCCACTCCATGTGCACTAAAACAGCCCCAAACTTTGATGTTTCCACCCCCATGTTTCACAGTCTGGATAAAATCTCTAGGTTGGGGGGTCTCACCACTTCTTTTCCAAGCCCATTGCCGTCCGTCAGTGTGATATCGGTTGATTTTTGACTCATCGGACCATATTACATTCTTCCATTTCTCAACGGACCAATCCTCGTAGGTCTTGGTGAATTTCTTTCTTCTTTCAATATTCTTCTTACTCAGAAGTGGTTTTTTCTTTTTCTCGATTGCGTTGAAATGAGACCTTTTCAGTGCTCGAGCTATTGTCCACTTGCTAACACTGACACCAGTATCACTTCTGAGGGCTTCAGCAGCTTCAGGTGCAGTTGTGGTCCGACCTGTGATGACATATCTAACAAGCCTCTTGTGATCTTGAGCTGTGAGCTTTCTTGGTCGCCCTTCTTTCGGCTTCTGAGGTACATCTTTGTGCAGCTGCCGAATTCTTTGCACTGTGGCATAACTGAGGTTCAACTTTTTTGCAATTTCACGGTTAGATAAGCCTTGTATTAGGTAATATCTCACACTTTCACTAAAAATAGATATTTTTGATTTCATCGCGACAAGAGATGTTATGGAACTGAATTTTTCGAAGAATGTACAAGACAAAGGTCGTAAAGTAACTGGCCGAAAAAAATAATTCAAGAAATTCACCTCTTCGTGATAAATTTTTGGGTTCTGACGAAAGTTGCAAAAGTGATCCACTCGGACATCGAATGAAATTCATTTTTCTATTTTTATTTATTGACTTTTTCCTACTTTAGTTTTTGCTAAATATGTCTAAAGAATACGACATTTATATACATAAAAAAACTGCATTCATTTAGGTACACAAACAAAAGATATAATTACATGTTCACAGAATCGAAATTTATTGTATCACTTTTGCACCTAACTGTATATTCCAAGAAACTAGGGGTGAAACATTTCAAACACTTGAATACAAAATACCTCTTAACTCAGAAAATGATATATTTGATAAAATTCGAGAGATCGAAGTAAACCACGCGTAATTAGTTTTTCGGTGTTGATAAACTTCCATGTAGATGTACATAATAACATACCAAGGATGACAGCACCAGAATAAGGCATCTTATTTTAATTTTAATTTTTTTTTTTTTTTAACAAGAATTGTGCTCTATTTGTACATAATTTCATAACAATAACATAATAAAGAACAAAGTACTTAAAATTAATAAAAATAATATAATAATATGAGTATGCACTATACTATCACACTAAGGTACCTGGAGAACCAGGCACCTTGTTTTGTGATAGTAGAGTTGCTTGGGATGTAATTTTACCTATTCTGTAAGGAATGTAAATTTACCTACATAGTTCCTTTTTTTTAAATTATATAATTATTCATAGAAATATAAATAAAAAAAACATGATTTTAATTTATTGTTGTGTTTTTTGTTTTCGTTCTCTGCTTTTTAAGCAAGTTTTTAAATTTTATTTTGTCATGTTCCTCTTTGATTTCGTCGGGTAATTGTTCAAATGATTTAACTCCTAAATATTTTATAGATTTTTGTCCTTTACTAATCTTCATACGCGGTATCACAGGGTTTTTCCTTCTCAATTGGTATTGGTGATCTTTATAGGTGAGAGTTTTTTTGTACGTATGTACAGACATTTTTAAAAAAGAGGTTTTTTATATTTTGATATAATTTTTTACTTGGAAATAGTCTATTTTTCCTATATATGATTTTTATTATTAATTTTTGTGTAACTTCTAGTCTATGGAGTGCAGACTTACTAGCTCTTCCATAGGCGGATATAGCATATTCTAGTGATGACTGGCAAAGTGCAAAGTAGATTTCTCTTAACATATTTATGGATAAAAATGTCCTGAGGTCTAGAAACGAATGTATCAGTCTGCGCAATCTTTTAACTAGTGCGTCAATGTGTGCCTCCCAACGTAAGTGCTGGTCCAGCTCCACCCCTAGGTACTTCCATGAGGAGACCATGTCGATGCTACTACATTGACAGGTTGTTGTGTTATTGCAATCAGATTCATGTATGACGACACCGCTCTGTCTAGGGAAAGACGGCTTGTTAATGCAAAGGGGTAGAATTTTTTGTTTTATTTATGTTTAAATGTAGGTTTCTGGATCTGAACCATCTTTTTAGTACTAGCATGTTTTCCTGTATTTTAGTAGTGACTTCCTCCCAGGTTTTTCCTCGTATACAGAGAGCGGTGTCGTCAATTAAATTTGAAACTTGATTTGACATTGGTAAAATACCCCTTGAGTTTCTACCCATGTTTAATTGAGCTCGAAAGGAAATATTATCACTTTTAGGAGTATTCCATAACTTCTGCTCGCTCTCTTGTTATGGAAATTTGAACAGTCAAAGTGTAAGGAACAGGCGAGAGACTGTCCGACTTCCTTCTCCGAGTTCCGGAGCCTTGGGCCTGCAGATTAGAGTTGTTTGTCTATTAATAAAAGTATTATTGTCTATTAATAAAATAAGTTCAATAAAATTAAAATTGTTCTCTCTGGATTACCCAACTGGAAAACTTTGTGTGACATGACGTGAATAGAATGTGTAATATGTGTATGTACAAATTGTACATCATCCTAAAAACATTAATATCTTTGGCTATTAATGGTTTTTGCTCTGGTTTGATGCTCGCCAGTCATCATCAGCCAAAAGGTTACTACACTTCTCATCGCCTTCTTGTAGAAAAAATACCATCAGTTCTTCTTTCAGCTCATACAACCGCACCTATTGCTTCACGATACAGCACATTATCAGGTAGTGGTTTTGAACTTTCAGCTCCTTACCTCTTATACCTATCAACCACGACAAGACCTGACATTGCTGCAGCTATTGGTATTCTCTGTAGAAAAGTCAGCAGTCCTACTCAAAATGATTGGAGTGGAATAAAGAATGTGTTTCGTTACTTGAGAACTACTGTCAAGCTTTATACCATACAGTTTGCGGAGCAGGAACAATTTACTATTTAGATTCTTTCGTTCATGTATCTTGGACAAAGCCATCCACATTTCCTTTGATGTCACACAATTACGCACATAGAGCAATTGGTGTCTTCAACAGCCAGACAAATTTTAGCCATTTTTGAGAATCACAAACCAAAGGTTTCTCTTAGAGTTACAACATTCCATAGATCAGCATCCAACAGAATCAACTCCATCTTGAATTTCCATAAATAATAATTCCCATTATTTAATTTTTTGATGGTCAAATTTGACCCCGTCCCTTTATCACTTTAAAAATGTTATAGGTACTTTAAAAATTTAAAAACACACATTTTTGGGTTCTGGGCCAATAACCTGTTAGATAATGAAATAAATACGAGAGAAACTTGGGAGCAGACAGGAGAAAAGATCAGAACTGAAAATTATTTATTAGACTGACACTGAGAATTACTCAGAATTGTTTGCTGGCCAACATTTCTAACCTCAGTAGCTTGATCGATAAGGCGGCGGACTTGTAACCTGGAGGTCGGTGGTTCAAGTCCGGGTTTCAGCGTAAATTCAGTAAAGTGAGTTTGAGTAGATGTGATATCACGTAGTTGATTGACACAAATATGATAACTAACTTTTATTGATATGTCTTGCATGATCAGATCTTGAGTTGATTATACAGGGTGGGGCAAAAGTCTGGAAACCCCTGAATAACTTTCGAATGGCTTCTTCGGTAAAATTAAAATTTTGTAAGGTAAACCGGGCTAATAAGACCTTCTTTTAGAGTCGGGTCGATTTTTGTTACCGACCCCCCATGTCGGGGCCAGGGGGGCCAACTTCATTTTTTTAAATACGAACCCCCACCTTGCGATACATTTTTGGAAAGGTCTTTAAATAAGAAATACATTGATGCAAATTTTATTTTTTTAATATTAAACTGTTTGCAAATGGCGTCCAACTTTGTGTATGCAGTAAAGTCTGGAAACCCCTGAATATCTTTTGAAATGGCTTTCTCAGTTAATTTAAAATTATTCGGGGTAATTAAACCTTTCCAAAAATGTATCGCAAGGTGGGGTTTCGTATTTAAAAAAAATGAAGTTGACCTCCCTGGCCCCGACATGGGGGCCAGTAAAAAAAAATCGGTCCAATTCTAATATAAGGTCTAATTACCAAGGATTACCGTACACAATTTTAAATTTACTGAGAAAGTCCTTTCGAAAGATATTCAGGGGTTTCCAGACTTTATTGCACACACAAAGTTGGACGCCATTTGCAAACAAATAATATTAAAAAAATAAAATTTGCACCAATGTATTTCTTATTTGAAGACCTTTCCAAAAATGTATCGCAAGGTGGTGGTTCGTATTAAAAAAAATGAAGTTGGCCCCCCTGGCCCCGACATGGAGGCCGGTAACAAAAATCGACCCCACTCCAAAAGAAGGTCTTATTAGCCCGGTTTACCGTACAAAATTTTAAGTTTACCGAAGAAGGCATTCGAAAATTATTCAGGGGTTTCCAGACTTTTGCCCCACCCTGTATAACATTTCATGTCCCGGCTGGGTTTCGAATCCGCGACCTCTGGATTGATTCCTACACGCCTTGACCACAATTGAGACAGACTGTGATTGTCGAAGTTATCTTTAACAAGTTGTTGATCTGACTCTGGGAGAAACTTAGGTGCAAGAGAAGGTTTCCCTCCCCCAGTCATCACAACTTCCTTCTTTTTTTCTATTAGGCGCTTTTAATTTGTCAGCAGACATACTAGCTTGTACAGTTGCGCCTTGTCATAGTTATATAATAATAATAATAACACTCTTTAGTGGAAGGTAACCACCAGGCGAGGTTAATGCTCAAAGCATTTTCTACCACCTAACCTTTAGAGTCTTCTTATTATTATGTGGTCACAAACTTAAATAAAGATTCAGGCACTGGGTGAGATTCGAACCAGCATATCCCTACGCTCCCTGGATTACCAGATTAGCGCGTTAACACTTGTATCAGGAATACATACAAAGAACATTTAACTACATCCAAAGAACCTTATCTTCTGAGACGAAGTCGAGATACTGGAACTTTAACACGGAGTAGGTGCACTGGTAGTCAAGTGGTTAACGCGCTAGTCTGGTAATCCAGGTAGTGTAGGGATCTGTTGGTTCGAATCCCACAGAGTGCATGAATTTTTCTTCATTTATTTGAGTTTGTGACCACATAATAATGAGACTCTGAGGGTTAGGTGGTAGAAAATGCTTTGAGCATTAACCTCGCCTGGTGCTTACCTTCCACTAAAGAGTGTTATTATTATAGGTCCCTGAAAGGAAATGACAGTCGGAAAATGTCCAGAGAAACATGAGTCCTTTTCAACAGAATACAATAAACAGACGAAGAACACACCGTAAGATCAATAGCTGAGTGGGATAGGTACAAGGAATATACAATTAATATAAAAAGGAGAGAGAACCGTTGGCATTAGCACCGCCCTTGATCAAGTTTTATTTTATTAATGTCAATTTCTATGTATGTATTATTCTATGTAAATAAAACTTGTTCTAATATGTTTAATAATCAAGTACATACAAAGAATATAATTACCTTGTTGGTTGCATCAGTGAGTAGTGACTACATAGTAGGTACCGAATTTCCGCTACAGAAGATACCAAACTTTAACTTGATCTGACTAAATAAATCTGGTATTTGGTGCAAACGAATTCATCCGGAATCAGCGGCAGGGATTATGTTGAGGAAGCTATCCATCGAAGACCGAATTATAAATTGAAAAATAAGATTACAACAAAGATAAGACAAACTGCCCCTGAAGTTGGACTATAGTGGTGCGCTGTGAAAAAAAAAGAAAGGGGAAAAAAAAGAGGAACATGAAATATCAACTCCATTTTTATTTTATTTTTATCTCTTTAAGTGCTTTAGGTATGAGAAGTTATGTCTATGAAAAATCAATATAGTAATGATTTTATGTGTGGTGAAGCAGAAGGCCTCTTCACATTTTTTGTGGGTAGCGCAGCATTACTAAGAGCCTCCCTCACATGTCGAATTATTTTTTTACATTAATTTCTTTTTACTCTGGTATTGCCGCCACTGGTCGTTACTCAAACAAATAACTATTCATTTTACCTCACGAGGTCTGAGAGCACCCCGAACAGTCAAGTACAGAGCAGACATATTCCTGCCCCCCCTGGAATCGAACCCAGATTACCATGCGTGCAATGCCTACCGCGCTAACTCCCTCTGCCACGGTGACTAAGAAAATCGGTGAAAAATCAATGTACATCCTATTATATGTCGTTTAAATATAAGTATGCTATCTTTGCTGTCTGTACGATAAACCTGTGTTTAAGAGAAGCCTCAAAATAAGGGAAAAATTCTCAGGTCCAATTTACCTCCAAGAGAAAATAGCTTCATTATATAAAAGAAAAAAATCTGGTCCACTGATTTCTCTTATATCCAGGTTCGACTGTAATCCCATTTTAAATTCTAGTATTTTTTTGTAGAGCTAGCCAATATCTCAGATCATTATCCATCTTATGATGTCAGACCCAATAAATAAGTAAATTACCTCTGTGGTAAAGTTGAACTGGGTATAAGAGAAACCTTCAGGTCCAATTTAACTCTCTAGGGGGAAGTTGTTAGTTGGTCTGCGGAGAGAAACAAGTGGAAGTTGTTAGTTGGTCTGCGGAGAGAACAAGTGGAAGTTGTTAGTTGGTCTGCGGAGAGAACAAGTGGAAGTTGTTGGTTGGTCTGCGGAGAGAACAAGTGGAAGTTGTTAGTTGGTCTGCGGAGAGAACAAGTGGAAGTTGTTAGTTGGTCTGCGGAGAGAACAAGTGGAAGTTGTTAGTTGGTCTGCGGAGAGAAGAATTGGAAGTTGTTGGTTGGTTTTGGAAGAATTAAAATAGAATCCCAAAAAAATACTTTTCCGCGGTATGAAAATTCCACGCCTAGTGGCTGATTTCAAATACTGTCCACTGTTAACTTTTTTTTTTACAAATATATGAAGGTTTTTATTATTAATACAAATAAAACACCTCATCCATATTGATATTTGATGGCAAAGAGCCCAATACGCTCGCTGCAATGTTAACTTGTCTCTACTTGTGACATAATACCAAAACTGTTAGCGTAATGGGACTCCCTGTCTCGAGCCGACAGTCTAATTAAAGCGCTGCTGTACCAATATCAAAATAATATCTATTTTTTGTTTGTTGTAACTAACATGATTTTAAAAAGAATTGTTTAAGCCTTGGCGTCGAATACTGTAGATTGCTTGTTATGAAATTTATTTATTGGATTCGTATCCATCGAGGAACATCAGACAAATTTGTCGAAAGTCACCAGCTAATAACACAGTTATACCACTCATGATATTATTGTTACTCTGGATATCTTGAAGAGTTCTATCTAGACCCCCTAATCAATCAATCTGAAACAATCAATTAACACTCTTGCAGTCCCTGGCTGTGTCACTTTGTTTGGAATCCATTGGACTTGAGTTTTTTGGCATAGTTTCAGGCTAAGTGGTAACTCTAAAGCACGAGTTCTATCTAGACCCCCTATTCAATCAATCGATCTGAAACAATCAATTAACACTCTTGCAGTCCTTGGCTGTGTCACTTTGTTTGAAATCTATTGGACATGAGTTTTTTGGCATAGTTTCAGGCTGAGTGGTAACTCTAAAGCAAGAGTTCTATCTAGACCCCCTATTCAATCAATCGATCTGAAACAATCAATTAACACTCTTGCAGTCCTTGGCTGTGTCACTTTGTTTGAAATCTATTGGACATGAGTTTTTTGGCATAGTTCAGGCTAAGTGGTAACTTTAAAGCAGAGTGATTGGTCTTTCGCCCCTCCAACAATGTAGCCGCTATACCCGAAGAAGCAATAGAGACACCGATGCTTTGCTTTTTCCTAACACTGGCAAGCAAAAGTTGATACGGAAAGTTTTTCCTGTTCCCCTCTGTAGAATCCAGGAAGAACAACTGTCCTGCATTTGTTTGAATGCCGAAGAGAATTGTATCATACGATTGTCTGTGCTTCACGTTTAACTTGGGCACATTCTGATCTACCGTCAACGCTAATAATAATAATAACACTCTTTAGTGGAGGTTAATGCTTTAAAGGATTTTCTAACACCTAAACCTCAGAGTCTTATTATTGTGTGGTCACAAATTCAAATAGATGAGGAAAAATTAATGCACTGGGTGGGATTCGAACCAGCATATCCCTACGCTCCCTGGATTACCAGACTAGCGCGTTAATCACTTGACTACCAGTGCACATTAACACGTGGACTATTATATTAATAAAATAATCTTATATTTACGGTGTTTCTTGACGACTGATGGAAAAGGAGAAATAGGCTTCTAGAAGCAGAAAACACAGTTCGTGTTTCTTTGCACTGTTTTGTACTAAAATAATGGATAGTTCTTAATACAAAAGCTCTCTCAAGTATTCGTATACTCAAAATCACGAAAGATATCAAAGCTTCCTGTCACAGACAAATCTAAGCAAAGAGTGAGGATGAATAGTGATCGTTCAAAAACTTAAGAGCAGAATAAAATAATATAAAGAAAGAAATAATTATAAATCATAACAGAGTACAGCGGGTTAATATTTCAGCAGACATCTGTGAAGGTTTCGTTAAGGAATTTATGGTTGTGACTGCCGCCCTTGGTCCAGAGATTCCGAGTTCGATCCTCGGGTCGGGCAGAAATTTCTCACATTTTTCTCTCACAAATAGACAGACACGGAATTTATTCTAAGGGCTTCTTTAGTGCAACACTTTCCTATCTCTTTTTCAGCCGCCTAGAACATACCAGTGCTGAGAATCGAGATGTATGAGTGAGTGGTAAAAGTAAAGTAGATTTTATTTGTTATAAAAATCAATTTTTGTATCATTGGGGTTGGCATCATATAGAAATATACAATACAAGATACAATAAATAAAGACATTATTTAAATAAAAAAACTATAATCTTTTGTTATACTGTCAGGAGACAAGAGAGAATTTAATATTCAATATGCGATAATAGTCAAATTCTCAATACATACATATTCATTCCATGAATCCACTATTACTCTATTTCTTGTCAACTTCATTCTTGTCTTCGAGCATCACACCTTGAAATACCTCATTATGTACATACTCCAAATGTCATACACATTTTATGACATTTAGACATAAGTATGTATATGAAGAAAAAACACGTCATATCAAAACGAGTACTTTTAGATTTGTTGTCGCATTTCACAGTTTAAAGAAAAGGCTAAATGGATTTTTTATGTAAAATAATAATAATACTCGTAATACTGCTTGGTGAATGGTAATTTTGTAACCACCAGGCGAGGTGATGTTAAAAGCATCATCTACCACCTAACCCTCAGAGTCTTATGAATATGTGGCCACATACTGAAATATACGAGGATAAGTCCAATCATTTCGCGGAATCCGATCATGTTCCTGGATTCAGATAAAGTTTAGTCAAACAGCTAAATAATATGTTAAATTAATTTAAAAAAAATGTTTGACTACAGTTTGATGTTAAAAAATATCTTGCATGATCCGTTTTAGAGATCAATTATGAAGTTATTTCGTGTTTGTTATGCGGAAAATAAACACATGTTCTGTGTTCAGTGCGTGAATTTCTTCACGCAAAAAGAGAAGTTGGTATTTATTAAAAAAATAAGTGTTTTCTCTTTTAAAATTAGAGTTCAGGCATAGATTTTTTTGTCTAGTTCGCTTAGATATCAATTCCAGCCCGTTTCTGTCAGTATAGTTCCTGTATTAGATTCCTCTTCTAAAAGTAAATGTCAAGGTGGATTTTTTCTAGGTATTCCATTCGACAAATTAATATTTTACTTAATTGAAGAATATTGTTTTAATATTACTTAATAGTAAAACAGTCTGGTTGGGGGACTATAAACAGCCAGGAGACCAGCAGTCTGGCTGGGGGACTATAAACAGGGATTAGACCAGCAGTCTGGCTGTGGACTATCAACAGGGTGTAGACCAGCATTGGCTTGGTTCTGGGGGCCCTTGTCAATTATTAGCCTCCTTGTAAAGACAGTGGTAGAAGTGCTGAGTCATTCCTCCACTGTTTGGTTACCATCGTTCACGCCACCCTATGATGAATAGTAAAACAATTCGACAACCTGAGAGAAATTTTGCTTACTTCGATCCTGTTTAGAATGAAATAAAGATCGAAAGAGTTGGGTCACATTCTTCAGTGTCAAATAAAATGTACCCTATTTGGCTTATCAAGTTCCATAAGTGACTCAATCAGACACACTCGTAAGCAAACAGAACTAAATGGATACTTTTGTACATTGATGAACGAGTATAGCTAGTACAACTTCTCACTTATATATTTTAACTGATTGACATAGTTTGACTCACCACCAATGTAGAGTTTGGACAGCAATGGAGTACCGTCAGTTAAGACCACGAAACCGAGAAAAAAGAATTGGAAATTTAAGGTAAAACATTTTCTGGTCCTGCAAATCGATTTTAGTACATTGAAATTCAGATTTGGTTGATCTTGCTAAAATTCTTACAAATTTTCCTTAAAATGCTGATAAAGTAGTCTTCTTTTCCAATAACTTTTATTTAATTTTTATTTTGACTTTTAGTCTGAAAAAGCCCGATTCTGTTTCCATTCAGAAGACTCGACTCCACCGACACAGATGACCCTAAGAGTTGACAATGATTCGCACCAGAGCGAAACAGTATATGTTACGATGATCAGTGAATATGAGTACATATTAATACATTATATACATCAACAAAAACATTATTGTAAAAAGAAGGCCAGACAGCATAACTGACATGCTGAATTGATTGTCCGAGTAGCTCAGTGGTCAAGGCGTTTGTCCGCTAATCCCCAGAGGTTGTGGGCTCGAAAACCAGAGGGGACATCAGTAAAAAACAGAAAAATGAGATATCCCATTTAGGTTACCACTTAAAAATACGTCTTGGGCTTACTGCTGGAATAATTGGACTCTTTGGACCTAGTCGGGCTCTATAAATAAGGTGATATTATTATTACTACGTATGGTTGATAAATAACCGCTGTAAACCGAAAAGCTTGTTGTTGTAGATTGATGATTTCTATGAATTATATTAATGTTAACGCTTTGTGTCTGCTCGACTAGCAATCAAACTGCGCTGAGCTCTATATTTTTATCTCCCTTTTTATCTATCAACCTCACGTGATCTTTTTTTACGTCGCTTTCGTGGATTTGTTTATGTTCTCGGGCAAGATGAATACAGTAACCATTCGACGGAACTTGTCTTGACGCACTACCGTGTGACTAGACATCCTTCGTTATGGCCACTGCTCTTGTCCCATCAGAATAAATATATGGCATTGTTATGAGTACCACAGGACCTAATGTCTCTTCATGATATACAAATATTGTTATGGGTACCATAGGATCACCCGAAACAATAGTGAAAAAAGTATTAACCTGATTTCATCACAGTGTTCAAATTTGAAGGCGCTTGTTGACGGAACCGTTTTTACTGCATTCCTAACCTCGAAAACTTCCGCATGAACCTAATGTACTATAAAAACTTAAACTTCTACGGTCCTAGTAGTCGTAGCTTTATTTTTTTTTAATTAATTCGATTGGCAATTTTTCCGGCAGTACCTAAATTTGGCGAAATCGTCAGCTAAACGCCTCCGGTACTCCAACTGGTTGGGAATATTAAAGTTGAACATCATGTAGAAATTCTGGAGGTTTTTCGGATTTTTGTGTTTTCCTAATCCAATTTTTTTTTTTTTTTTGAAGTAGAAGTACACAATAGTTTCTTCTTTGAGTATACAGTTATACACCCCTGAAATATCATTTTTTTTATTTACACTTTATTTTTATACAAAACAATCAACAGAAATAAAAAATAACAATACTAACAAAATAAAATATAGAGGAAATTTTTTTTTAATTTTAAATTTACAATTGTCTTGTAATCCCGGGGCGAAGTTTTATGCCTTAGGCATTCTCTGTTACTTAATAGATGACGTTTTTTCTCTGTATGTCGTGTTTTTGCACCTGCTTTTCATTACGAATATGTAAGATATTGTTATTACAGCATCTTTTTCATCCAATCTAATCGGCATATTGGAACCATGGATTGTGATCAATTGCGTATAATGTGTATAGTACATCATTTCAGGAGGTAGGAATATAAGTATGTAAGTACAGCACAGTTATGTACTTTATGTTTTGAAATATGATAGCCTCCTTTCCCTCCCCGAATATCTCTTATTCTCTGGATGGAGAGGAAGGGGGAAGAGAAGATGAACAAGGAGGGAAAGAGAGGAGGGATTAGACAGGACATGTCTAATTTAGAGGAGATATATAAATCTACATGCCATATATGTAGTGTGTGGTTTTCTAACAAACACGATGTCTGGTATGGTTTACTGTGTTTATATGTATAGGTATACATTAGTGTTCTATCAAACTAACTATGTTGTTTGTTTTACTGTGATCATAAATTCAGTGTTCTATTAGACCGACTTTGTGGTATGGTTCACTTTGATCATAAACTGATTGTTCTAATGGACCAAACTTGTGGTATGGTTCACTGTGTATATAAATTTAGTGTTCTAACAGAGTGTGAAGTAAATGTTATATTGTGTTTCATAAATCAGAAGATCCAAACAAAAAAAAATCACTTGTAAGACTTGCTGTTCTCGTAGTGCTATTTTCGCTGAGCTCTTAGCTTTCTTCTGAGCTTTAGATTTCATCCTTTGCTGACCTTCAAAAGCGTCCTCAGCTTCGATGATACTGCATCGCGCATCGTCAGGTTGAAGATCCAAACAGGCTTCATTCAGAGATCTACAATGCTCACGAGTTGATAATAATGAGAGCCCGGATAGTACGCAGAGAGAAATAGAGGAAGATAGAGAAGGGATAAAGAGAGATTTAATGAGATTATTACAAAAAAATTCAGACAAAGTGTTTCAATAATAAATATGTATTTTTAATAAATTAATCTATGCCAGCCTCCTCTATATATGTATGTACGCCCCCATCTACAAACTCATTGGATTTATTAGTCAGTTAATTACAAAAATTCGTACCAGGTTTTTCTTCATTCTTTTATTTTTTTGCGGACAGGTTTGAGTATGAATCATCTAATCCCCCCTTAAACTTGTTATGCTGGTTATTTTAAAAGTTAATCTGCAAAATAATCAAATTATCTGATTTTCACAAATCTCTGGTTTCAGTAATAAATTGTTAATCAGCTATGAGTTCAAATAAAAACGAAACAATCTTATTGTAGTAGTGAAAATTGGGCTAAATATTTTAATAAACTTTTGTGAACATCACATCATGACTTTCTATTACACAAAACTTGAGCACGTTTGAGTTATTTCTTGGAAGTTCTGCCGCAGCCATCTCCTCGACTTTGGCTATCTGGCTCCCCCACCAGACTGAAGCTAAAGCTCGCGTACACCGAAGATTATTGGCATGATATTTAGGCATATTTTGACGGTTTTTTGGGGTTTCATGTGGGATCGACCATCGCTAGACCATTTGGTCTTTTTTTTTTATGTCATTATAAAAGCAATATAAGTTATGAGAAAGCAAGTAGACAGAGTAAGAGAGAGGGAGAATAAAGAATGAGAGAGATAGAGGAAAGATAGAGAAGGGGATAAAGAGAGATTTAATGAGATTAACACAAGTCTCCGAATTCACTTGTGTGTTGCATTCATTAGGAAGAGAAGAGAGAGATGGAGGGAGGATTATATGTAGAGATAGATAAGAGAGGGGTTAGAGAAAGAGCGCGATTGTGAGGGAAGGGAGAGAGAAAGACCGAGGAAATAGAGAAAGAAGAGAGGAAATAGGGAAAGGTTGGGAAGGGAGGGAAGCTTCTGGTTGCTATGATAAGCTTTGTTGAGTTGTAGCCGTTTCCATGGAAACGCAAAGGATGATAAAGATGGGATGGACAAGAAGAAAGGAAGAGGCATAGTGATGGAATAATTAGATGAAGAAGAAGGTATGTTAGGGAACAGGAGAGCAATATATGGAAAGGAAGAAAGGGAAAGTGACGAATCTGGAGGGTGAGAAGAAGAGAAATGGGAGACAAACGGATAAAGTGATAACAGGATAAAGCAGGGATATGAAGATTTTAAAGAAAGAAAAAAGAAAGGGCGATGGATGAAAAGAGAAGTAAAAATAAATAGCGAGAGACAGGGTGAAAGCGAGAAAGAGGAGAGAAAGTACTGAAAGATGGGTGAGAGAAAAAAACGGCAATTTGAAAGGTTGTCTCCACCAAAGAACAGCTAAATTGTACTGAAAAACAACTAGAAACGGAAAAAATTTATACATAAAATTATAAACACTATACCGTCGCCAAAAAGTGAATATCAATACAAATATCATCTGCTGGAATAATGGGGACTTAAAGTCTGAATCGGGCAGTATAAATAAGGCATTATTATTACTATCATTCGAGCAATTTTTCATAATAAACAGTCTCTTATAGCCAACTAAAAAAGGTTGATAGGTTAAATCGCTGAAGTTCTTCGTCAGCAGCTTCAGAGATTGTTTTTTATCTTCTTTTTTCTCAATCGCTTCTGAGAGAAGGTACAAGCTTTAGATCATAGGGTGAATGGGCAAAAAACAAGGAACAAGTTTCTTAACTTTTGTTGTGCACGATTTTAAGTGAAAAAAGGCACTTTCCCAATTGAAAGTTTTTTTGGCACGTTTTTCGTTCGTTCGTCGACATTTGACGGTTTATGTAGTTTTTGTTTTGAATAAGCAAATGTTCCCACCACCAGAGAAGGGGGAACTCATGCACAGGATCTAATGAACACGTGCTGTTTATATCTCTGTGTTATTAGAGGAGAAGAGAATTTGAATTTATTAATGCATCCAACATAGGGTATGTATTTTATTTTTTGATTCGGAGAGAAGATGTCTCCAGATCGTCTGGGTTCTCACTGTTTTCTTCTCGTGATTTTCGAAAATACTGTGGACCTTGTGGAATGGTAGGATGCCATAGTTTTGTGTGTGGCTGATCATATTCGACAAATTCTGCGTTGAGAAGTTGATGAAAGTCGGAACATATTAGTCATCATTTATCCCGTTTATAAAATCTCAAAATACATTCAAACAATATGTTTGTCTCAGAAGCATGAGAGAAATCGCCGGACCCCAATATTTCTGGTCCATTTTTGAATGTTCGAGAATCAAATCATTACTTAATTTAATTTCATCAATTTTTTTCATTAAATTTTAAAAAAAAAAGTCCATTTTGAATTTAATCTTTATTTTGCTTCAATTAATTTCTCACAAAAACGCCCTTTTTCTTTGCCGAATATAAACGGATTCCTCTTCGAAATCATTTTAACCAAAAACATAACATATGAGACCTTTTTAAGTTCCATTAAAGCACTATAAAAAGTTATTTATTTCATCTTCACTAATCCCTGCTTTCTGAAAAAGTACGTTTCAGTACGCCCAGGCGTGTCTCCCGGATTCAGACAAAGATTCCTCTCATGGAAAGCTGCTCGTTCTACAGGTACTTTGTCAGCTGTTCAGTTGCCTCCTAGAGTAGTGCTACCTAGATTAGATTATCGGGCTGAAAAAACTTTTAATTTAATTTTAATTAAAATCTGCGAGCGCAATTTTTTAATTTAATTAATTTCGCAAAGAACTGTCATAATATCGCATATTTTTCATTTTATCATTTTTTTCCTTTGCTCTCTGTATATTTTTTGTTTTACCTCTCGCGAAACCACGTAAACAGTTTATAGCTTTTTCATCTAGAATTTATTACTCATCACATCAAAGAGGTAAGTCTTGTCTTATTGTGAGTTCTAATTTATACAATTGAGAAAGTGATGAAACCATAAATATCCGATGCTGATATTGTTCTTGTGTGTGCATTTGTATAGCCTCCTTGACAGATTTTCATAGTATATATGACCTCTAGTTTGTGTGAGAAGTGAAATTGATTTTTTGTTGTTTTTAAACGTCGCTTTCGACTGCATGGTCATATCACGACGGGGGTGTTACCTTCCATTCTCAGGAAATTCACAAACTGCTACCCACATTAAAACCTCACCCCAGCCGGGTTGTTTCCGGAATGCCATTATCACGAAGTCTTACCTCGCTGGACGTTGGTTGTGACATACTTTTACGGCTGGATGCCCTTCATAAAGATTCTATTTGATTTAACGTTCTGATTAGGATGGGGTTTTACCCTCCATTCGCTGGGAATCGTTCCAGCTACTTACATAAAACCTCATCCACGTAGTTCCAGCTACTTACATATACCTCACCCACCCTAGTTCCAGCTACTTACATATACCTCACCACGTAGTTACAACTGTTAGAGCACAGAGCTGGCCAACTATTTTTTCCAACCTACCCTTCTATCAGACGAAATAATAAAATTTAATGGGTGAGTAGAAGAACCAGGAATGTCAAAAATCGACTTTTCCAGGAAAGCGAAAATAAGATTTGTCTTTTTTTTGCTTTCCTGATGCTAATGAGTATAATAAAATTAAATTTTACATTCCTTGTTATTCGACAAGATTCTCACAACTAGGTACTAATACCACTAGCAAAAGTGGTCAGTGATTTTGTTACAATCCCTTTTTTTACCCTCAGATTTTTTTTCCGCTTCCCCCACTTAAAATCGAAAAAAAAAAATATACTTTTAAGGGGTATTTCTCCTTCATATTCACAGAGATGATAGAAAAGGGGTACATTCCTTTTTAATTCTACGAAGAAAAAAATAATCAATTTTTTACATTCCTGGTTCTTCTACTCACCCATTAGTGATCCTATATCTCATGAGAAAAAGGACCCCCAAAATAATTATCGTTAGAAATAGGCCATGTACCACAATATCAATGCAATTAATATGTGCTTTCGTTTACACATATTTTATGAGTACCCTTTTTTTTATATAAAAAAGATTTTATTTTATTTTTTTCAATTATAAACTTTCAATTTTTATAATATGTGATTTCATTTTTTGAACATGTTGTTCATTTTTGACATCCTGATGACACACCGACGCCTCCTCAGTGTCCTGGGTGCTGCACAATGTGCTGGCGACAGCAGTGGAAGGAGCTGAAAACAGTGAGGAAGCAATATTCATTTCATGGAGACATCACCACCACTACTGAAACATCTTTCCCAAAAAAAAAAAAAACCAAATTTGATTGAGACTTGTTAGTGTGATCATATAATAAAATTATGTATAAAAGATTTTGAATACATAATAATGCGTTTCCACAAAATAGTCACTGTTTGTGAGACAAATGAGAAGTTCATTGTATGAGCAACGAAAACAAAGTACCCTTATAGAGTATTTACCGTCCCCAGCCAGACAAAGCGATGCATAGTATTTGAAGGGTGGCAAAAGTTCCTGTTTTCTTAGGCAAAAAACAAAGGCTAAGGCTAAATACTGGCAAAGACGACTGGCAAATCTAATCTAAAAAAGTTCACAATGGTGTTGGAAAAAATGTGGAAACTTTCAGATAGAAATTTACTTAGATTTCTGGCTCTTAGAAATGATCTAAGCCTCGATAGGACCAAAATGAAGGGTGGCAAAAGAAGAAAGGAAGTGTATCTTACCTTTCGTCGATCTGGTAGATGGTTAAACGAAAAAACGCACGATTGCGGTATGAAGTTTTTGGCCACGTTTACGAATTCGGCAGTTGGAGACGGTTGACAAACTATTTTGTTTTTGAAAAATTGGCATAATGTAGCCATGATGGTTGACCACAGATTAAGGTGCTCGGACACAGATACTTAAAAACGATACTCATTGTAGGAGAGGAGGGAATTCAAATTGATGCATCCAACCAGTTTTATTTATCAATGTCACTGTCAGGATTACTTTTATGAACTTACTACGGTAATCTTCAGACCGGTCTCTGCCCGCAGCCTTTTTCAGACTTGAGGATCGTCGACCCTCTCGCCCAGGCGTACCTCCCATCTGCCTTGAGACGAGGTTGAAGCCGGCTGCAGGGAGGGGAGCTCTTCTAGTGGTGGGGACAGGGTGGATGCAGGGGACATCTCTGAGTTGTGACAGCGCTGGTGACCGTGGCTCGAGGTATATTGGTCCGTCGATCCCCCCTCCGTAGAAAAAGAGGAGAATTGATACTCCTGGGCCCTTAATCTACGACGTCTGAGGGTAGCGATCGCTCTAGGGGGTCATAATGTGGCAGGAAGCCACCAGCTTTCTTGCCACCATGTTCCAGTGACGAAGATGTCTCTGCCGACATTCTTCTTAGACTGCTGCTCACACAGAGTGTGCGCAGAAGTTATGGAGGTCGAGGTGGACGGAAGGAGACATGTCCGCCTTCCTCTTCTGTGTTCCGGAGCCTTGGGCCTGCAGATTAGAGTTGTCCGATATGTTTTATCAAAAGCAGACAACTCAGAACAGCCTGGGTGGAGAATGCGGCGGACGGTCCAATTTCCGTAATTGGTAAACTCCCCACATTGCAGCAAAAGCAACACAACGAGACTTGATCATAATTCGCTCCTGGTGTAACACCCTGTCGGGGACACTTCATACCCTCGGTGGAGAAAACCCTAGGAAATAATAATGACTCAGATTGAGTACATAATAATAATAGTAATGTTTTTATTGTATTTTTACCTTTCGGTGGTTTACAATGTTCGCTGTCAGGATTACTTTTATAAACTTACTCGGTATCTTCAGACCGGTCTCTGCCGCAGCCTCCCTCAGGACTTGAGGGTCGTCGACCCTCTCGCCCAGCGTTACCTCCCATCTGCCTTGAGACGAGGTCGAAGCCGGCTGCAGGGAGGGGAGCTCTTCTTGTGGTTGGGATAGGGTTGTTTGTGGATTCGCCTGGTGCGAACACGTGGAAGAATAACAGAAAAAAATAAAAACTAATTGTTTGTTGGCTAAAAGGGGGGGGGGGGGGGGGATTCTAAAGGTTTTGGGATTATATTTTCACAATTATGAATTAAACATAGATTTATAGGTTTTATTATGTAATCCGATAAAACTGCTTATCTTACTAGATTATGTTAAATTTTCGAACTATTGCCAAAATCAGACTATAATTACTTTGTAATATCAAAAATGAAAGATTGGTTATTTGAATCACTTATATATTTACTAAACTTCACTAATTTTTAATCAGATATCTAAAATGTCACTCTTTGAAACTACTAATGAATTAGGACTCCTCTAGTCGGAGTCTAAAATATTTTGCCACACCTCTTAGTCAGTGCAGCTTCTAGAAAAACTAAACTTCCGCCCTAGTTGGCGTCTCGATTGCAACTAACTCTAGGCCTATTTCCTTAAAGTAAAAAATGTCTGTCGATGTTTACAAAAGTTATTATTTAAATATTTCATTCTAATAATTAAAAACACCCTCGCGTTCGCGACACAGAGTGATGCAGGGTACATCTCCACACTGAGTTGTGACAGGGCTGGTGACGTGGCCGAGGAGGTATATTGGTCCGTCGATCCCCCCTCCGTAGAACGGCGTCTCAGAGTAGCGATCGCTCTGGGGGGATCATGATACGGGAGGAAGCCACCAGCTTTTCGCCACCATGTTCTAGAAAAACTACTCTTCCGCTCCAGTTGGCGTCTGGAGTGCAACACCTCTAGTCGGCGTCTCGATTGCAACTAACTCTAGGCCTATTTTCTAAAGTAAAAAATGTCTGTCATATGTTTACAAAAGTTATTAATTAAATATTTCATTCTAATAATTAAAAACACCTCGCGTTCGCGACACAGGGTGATGCGGGACATCTCCACACTGAGTTGTGGTGGCAGGCTGGTGACGTGGCTCGAGGTATATTGTCCGTCGATCCCCCCTCCGTAGAACGGCGGGCTCAGCGTAGCGATCGCTCTGAGGGGATCATAATACGGGAGGAAGCCACCAGCTTTCTCGCCACCATTTCTAGAAAAACTAAAACTTCCGCTCCAGTTGGCGTCTGGAGTGCAACACCTCTATCGGCGTCTCGACTGCAAATAACTCTAGGGCCTATTTTCCCAAAGTAAAAAATGTCTGTCGTATGTTTACAAAAAGTTATTAAGTAAATATTTCATTCTAATAATTAAAACACCTCGCGGGTTTGCGACACAGGGTGATGAAGGGTACTTCTCCCACACTGAGTTATGACAGGGCTTGGACGTGGCTCGAGGAGGTGCATTGGTCCGTCGATCCCCCCCTCCGTAGAACGCGTCTCAGGGTACGATCGCTCTGGGGGGATCATAATATGGGAGGAAGCCACCATCTTTCTCGCCACCATGTTGCAGTGATGGAGATGTTCCTGCCTTCTGCTTTCTTCTTAGACTGCATACACAGAGTGTGCGCAGAAGTTATGGAAGTTCGAGGTGGGACGCCACAGGAGACATGTCCGCCTTCCTCTTCTGGGCCTGCAGATTAGAGTTGTCTATTAATAAAATTATTCAATTCATTAGCAAATGAGACAAAAATATACAATCCTCACACAGATTACAATATCAAACTATAAATGTCATGTCACCTTCAGAGTCCTTAATCGGTCCAAAAATAATAGGTAAAATTTAAAGACCCCAATGAACATGTAGAATAAATTTAAAACAATTTTGAAGAATTCGGTCGGAAGTTATCGCGAAACAGACAGAAAAACTAAGGCTAAATCGTCCAGTACCCAACATAACCTGACGTAGTGAATTCTCTTCGCTCCTCACTGCGTTCGGTTAGTTACTTACGATTTGCGAAAAACCATCGTAAAAAATTGGGGTTTTTCTTCATAAGCCATTAAACCCTTAGAAAACTAAAAGTTAGCCTGGCTTGTAAGGGTTGTCTACTCTGTTCTCTGCTTATAGTCCTCTAGCGAGACACTGGTCGTCTCCCTGTTTAACGTCTCCCAGCCGACATGGTTGGATTGGCTTCCGATATGTTATCAAAAGCAGACAACTCAGAACAGCCTGGGTCGAGAATGCGGCGGACGGTCAAGTCCGCTAATTGTTAACCTCCCCTCATTGCAACGAAAGCAACCCCACGAGACTGGAGCATAAATCCGCTCCTGGTGTAACACCCTGTCGGGGACGCTTCATACCCTCGAGTGGAGAAACCCTAGGAAGTAATAATAACTCACCTTGAGTATGGACGGAGAGCTGCAACTTGAGGACGTTGAGAACGCCCTCACTCGCCCTCTTCCAGAAGTCCCTGGTCGTATGATTCTCGGAGAAGTGGCACATCCCCGAGGATCATGAGACGCATAAGCGGTAGCCTGCTGCCGCGAAGCGGACGTTCATTTCTTCCTCTGCCCAGACAGAGAGCGGGCAGAGGGAAGGGGGGAATCTTGTGAAGACGATGTGGACACAGTCCTCTCAGTTCCCTGGGCCTGCAGATTAGAGTTGTTCATCAATAAAAATATTTAATTAACTAGCAATGAGACATAAATAATACCCGTACAAATTTATTGTACATGTATCAGGAAATTTCCCGTTTCAGGGAAGCTCCTGACACATAGAGTGGTTAGTAGTGTGGTTAGCAGCTTCTAGATGTTACACTTTAAATTCTAAATTCTTTAGGAAAAAGACCCCAAATTCATGCCCCTTTACTCTCTTCTCGATTTTACGTTAGGAGGTAATGTCGAGACGGAGGTTTTACCCTCTGGACACTTACCCATAGTAATTCATAGCATGAGTTGAGTCGGGAATAGCAGCAAGCTTGGCTACAGCCAGGGGGAGTGATAGTCTTAAGTGGATGAGTTGGCACCTTCTAAACTACATTTTTTCTACTTGCAATCAACCATTGTGTGAACTTGAACTTTTTTCTTAATAAGCCGTTAATTGGTTTGAAAACTGCAAGCTAGCTTGCTTGGCTTGTTAAGGTTGGCTAGTCTGTTTTCCCGTTTTTTAGGCCTCTAACGAGACACTGGTATTCTCCCTGTTTAACGTCCCCAGACAACTCCTGCACTACCTAATATCCTCCCAACATTGGGGAATCTGCCTTTGGCAACAAATTCAAAACACCGAAACGTGTTTTCCCATCGAAATTTTCTTGGAAACACCAAGGGGGGTGGCCGTGGTGTTTCCTTGGTTGAGAATAGAAGGTCAAGTCCATACTGTAACTAGTAACCTCTCTTCATTGCAAAGAGGAACAGCAGGAGACTGATCTGCTCCTCTCTTAGGGTTCATGATTGTGGTGAGGCGCCCCTGATTATACAATGTAGAGGGTTGTGAGTTGGAAGGAGAAGCCACTGTTTAGATTTAAATACTGATATGAGATATTGATTTAGAATTATATTTGGGATATAGATTTTAGTTTCAGATTAAGATTGTGATTAAAAGATTACATAATAAAATTTTGGTTTGGGTATCATTACAATGTAGAGAGATGTAAAAGTGAGAAGTTCGGTACATTAATTTAACAAACATAAAAGATAATAGTACAGCACTTAGTATGACACGGCGATCACGGCGCACCGCTACACTAATAACTCACCATCTATCTGAGCACCCTTGAAATTCTGCTGAGGCTGGTCTGATTGCTCACCAGCATATTTCTCTGGTGTGAGAACCTCTCAATTCCTTCCGAACACTCCAAGCAGATTTTACCCATCAGGGCTTCACTCTCCGCCGACTAGAACAAGACAAAAGTTATTATTACTAAACTTTTAACAATAAAACTAGTAGTTCTGTAAACTGTTAACCTCAAACAGAATCTATTATCGAAATAAAAATGTCACATCAAGCAAGACTTTTCATTCAATTATTATCAACCGGTCCATTTTTTGGGCTCTTTTTCAATTTTTTACCACAGAGCGTTCCCTTTAGCTTCCATGATCCCAAACTTTCACAAGTCGGATTGAGCTGATATTTCGCATAGTTACGATGACAGGCTTATTGACGTTGTAGAGGTTTGTAACGTTTTGAATGAAAAATGAAAAGACGAGGTTCATGGTTTACTTTTAGATTCAGATTGGGATGTAGATTTGGAATTTATATTTGGATTTGAGATTCGTTAAAAGATATTGATACTAAGATTTTGAATTTATGATTCAAACGTACAACCCTCTACAAAGTGGTGACTCCGACGCAATTAAATCATTCATAAGGCAGAATTGGCAGTGCTTTGCCATATCCCTTTTCAACTCCTGTATCTCCCGCCTCGTCCATCGAGCACACCTGCTGGTGAAGCTCTGAGACTCGACGGGGATGGATAGCATTAGGTTGCGGAACATGGCTCTGGAAACAAAAGAGATTATCTGTAAATTTCTTTGCTTTCTATCTTTTTTTTTTTTTTAATGGTACTGTCTACACATGCAGGCATAGCAAGTTAACTACGCCAACATGCAATAAATGACAAAGGATGGTACACAATACATACATATACACATTCATAATTACATTTTCGAAGATCATACTACATACTGTGTTGAAATTTGTTATAAAAATAAACTTGGTTTTTCATCAAGTTGATTGTACAGTTTCATTGCTAAGTTCAATGGTGACTTAGTGCTGTTTTTTGGAATTTCAAATAGCTTGGTAGGGTTGGGTCTGGTCGTTCTATGTGGAATTTTAAACTTGGTATGTTCTAGTAGGTATGGGGTGTTTATTTGGAAGTTTAGAATTTTCGCAAGTAAGGTACATTGAGCGGATATAAATCGATCTTCAATTTTTTCTATTGGTAGGTTTTCAGCTAGTAGATTATATTGTATGTAATTGGGAAGGTTTTTTAAAAAGGTCAAGACGAAAACGCCGAGGCTGGGTGAGGTTAATGTGGGTAGCTGGTAAGAATGTCTATTCCGCCGCCAGAATATCTCGAATCACGGGAACCCTGTACTCGTAGCCCTAGGCGAGGACACTCGCCCTAACTAGCAGGAGGGGACCTCGACCCAAGCAGGGTAAGTAGAATACTGTGATACTGTTGGGCAAGCTGACGACTGATAGGTCGCACGAGAAAGCCTCAAGTCTGGACGGCAGTTCAACATTTGAGCCATACCTATGATGAATTTTTACTTTCCTTATCCTATAGAAAGGAAAGTAATGGAATCGACCAAAATTTTTGATAGTCAGTTTTCAGTGCCAAAACACGTTTTACAGTCCCAAGAGCCTAGTTTCAGCCATTGGTCCTTGTGTGTGTGTCTGTCTGTAGGGCAGGGTTAAGAAAAATGAGTTTAGGGGCCATGCCTCGGGCCGTAACTCGGGTGAAGCCGTCAAATTCACATATCCGGAACTATCTGTGTCAAATCAGGACGTTAAAACCAAGTATAATCAACTGCTCACAATAGATTCTTTTTTTTTTTTTAATTGAGCCTAAGCGGGGTACAAGTCCACTTTTGGCCAACGATAGATCTAATCAGGTCGCAGTATTAATTGATTAATTGTAAGGGTTTCACTGAAATCCCCGCAACTAGATCATATAATGTCATGTCTCGGTTGGGTTTCAAACCTGCGACCTCTAGATCAGGAATAACTGAAAGCTGATCTTCGTAGTCACCTTGAATTACTGTCTGCAGAGAATCAGCAGAAAATCATTTCCTTGCTAACGCTGCACACAGTTTTCAACAACAAGATTGAGGCCGAAAAGATAAAAAAAGACAAAATCAATAACTTCAGCCATTGCTTAGCATAGGACTTCTCCATAGTGATCATGTTTTCATGTCATACCTACTCAAACTCGCTTTACTAAATATTTCCTAAACTTGGGACTTGAACCACGCCCTCCAGGACACAAACCCGCCACCTTAACGATTAAGCTGCTGAGGTTGAGGTAAGATAAAGCTTACCTAGTAACAGCAAAGTTGCAATTGTTGGCTACCAACAGAGAAGTATAAAGTTTTGTCTTATACAGTTCAATAGGTAAATTGGGTAGGTACTTATGAGGTAATTTGAGGTACTTACTATTGACGCGTAGGACACAAGGATTTTAAAGGGAAAGAAAAAGAAAAATATTTTCACTTGATCAGATAAGGAAATAAAACCACAAGATTCCACAGTGCACAAACAGCAGCAGAGAGAGAGTGAGAAGAAATTTCCAAACCGGGAGAGCAGGATGAAAATCTTTGCGGACCAAGATCAAGCCCGCTAATTAGTAACCTCCCCTCATTGCAACGAAAGCAACACCACGAGACTTGATCTGTAAGACCCTGTTGGGGACGCTTCACACCCTCGAGTGGAAAAAACCCTAGGAAATAATAATGACTCACCTTGAGTAATAATAATAATAATGTCTCTATTGTATTTTTACCTTTCGGTGTTTACAATGTTTCTTATTCTACTTACTGACTAACTTACAACTAAATGATTTATATTTGAAAATCGGAGACAAAGAGTATGGACGGAGACAAAGCGAAGGCACTGCTACAACTGGAGGACGTAGAGAAAGCCCCACTCTCTTTTTCAGAATTTCCAGGTCGTATGATCCTCGGAGATGTTTTTAGATCAGATTGAGATTTAGTTTTTGGGGTTTATATTTGGATTTTAGATGTATAGAAGTAGTAAGGTTTACAAGCGTAGTTTTTTGGGGATTTTAAAGAAAAAAACTGAATTTCCCTCAAGACCCGATTTCCATAGAAGCGTAGTTTTTTGAAGAAAAAAACGGAATTTGTCCAAGACACGATTTTATTTTTTAGAAGCGTAGTTTTTTGAGGATGTTTATACAAAACTGATTTTTTCTCTCTCGAAAAAAAAAAAAAAAAGAGAAAAGTAAAAGAGTTTGTTTGAAAAAAAAGTGAAGTTGTTTCATTTGGTTTTCAAAGTAAAAAAAAAAAAACTTTATTTACAGCTAAATATTTTCCTCGATAAAAAAGGTGAAGTGGAATAGAATAAAAATTTACAATTTTTTTTTTTTTTTTTTTTTTTACTGCTGAGGTAAGACCTTTACTCCAGCAGAAAAACAATCAAATTAACTAGGGAATCTTCTCCATGAGAGTTAGGTTTTATAATGAAATCCCCAAAACTGGTATAAATAATTATTTTCCTTTTTTTTGACTCTCTGTTCTAACTGTATAGAAGTAACCTAATTTTTTTCTTAAATTTAACCCCTGTCCCCTTTTCTTTGAACTCTTCAGTAAGTTTTTGATATGCTAAAATTTTTTTCCCAATCTACTTTGTCCTTAAATTCTTCAATAAATGTTTCACCAAGTTTTTGATCGCAAAAAAATTTTTTAATCAAAGGTAGTCAAGTCGTTAATCATATATTCACCAAATGTTGATAACGGGACACGACTTCCTTTTTTTTTGTACAGCTTTGATAAATTGTTTCGTAAAAAACTCATGACTCGGGAATTTGATGTTGAAAGATAAGTGCCCCAATTTGAGGGTACTCAAGAATCTATACATAAAATCCTTCTGATAGTAGAAAATGTTTGGATATTTTTTCCAGTTAACATTATGCAAAAGAAGATTTAAAATGTTGAATTTTTGGGGGTTTTTCTGTTTTTCTCCATTCTTTGATGAAGTTTGGGGTACGGGGATAAGTATCCAATTTCTTCCCCTGATCAACGAATTTTGGCTTCTGTTTTAATATTTCTAACACACCCTTTTTTTTTATACTATTTCCTCTTCTAGAGGGGTAAAGGAGAAAAAGGAAGGTCAAATTGTTTCATTTCTTTGAAACTCGGGTTTTCTCTTGCTATTAAAAACAGTTCCTTCTCTTTGAACGTTCCTTTTTTTCCTTTTAATTATTGAAAAATAATTCTAATGTCCTTTTTAAAAAATAATTCATCACCTGCGTGTAAAATAGAAGGTTGGGGAGTGTTATAAACAAGAAATCCCTTTAACTTACTGTATTGGTTGCCCCATCAGGGGATTGATCTCAAGCCTTTGTTTCAGAAACCTTATATACACCGGAAAAAACAATATTAAATCGATAAGGAAGCCGTTCATCCTACAGTTCAAATTACAGCTTCTAAAGCAATCTTTATTTACCCAAAAAAAAGAAGTAAAAAAACTCAAAAAAACACTTTGCAATCTGCAACCCAAGATTTGAACTCCAATGTGAATGTAATGGATGAATTTTTATCCTGGAAATGTTGTACCTAATGTAGAGACAATTAATAATAATTCTGTGGCAATTTGGGCGGAATTGCCTTATAAAATTCCATCAACAAGGAAAATGTATAAAAAGAGTTTTTAAATAAAAATGTAATATTACCTCATCTAGAAAATTTTTTTTTTCTTCTTTTTTTTTTATTTTGAACACTGTTCTAAGAGAAGTTTAGTACTAAAACTACATCAATCAGCTAGGAAATTTTATCCTCGAGGAAAAAAAATTTTAAAAAAATATCTCAGGGCCTTTATCAAGTTGATCTTGTTGAAAATGATTCCACATGCTAAAAAAAATGATGGTTAAAGTATATACTTACTTGTATTAACTGCTTTTCAAAATGGCATACTGCGTTCCATTGAAATCAAAACTAGTACAGAAGTAGCTTATTTAAATGGAAAAATTCAATACTTCAAAATTACCAAAGTATCTACACCCAAAACATGTTCAATCTGATATGGGAAAAGAAAAAAATTTTTTGGTGCTCCATTCCGTGACTAATGACAAATAAAGATATTCATTACTCTACATATTTCAATAATAAAAGTGCAATTGTGGGGGCGATTTTTAAAAGAACGTTAAAAAATAAAATGGGTGGATTGAAATTAAAAAGTACAAGGTTCTTACAGATGGGTGGATATTCTACCTAACTTGGTACTAAAAATTAATAATAGTAAAACATCGCCCCTTTGGTAGCGTCCACAGATGTAAATAAAAAAATCAACATTTGTAGCAATGCGATTAAATAAGGTAAAACAAACTTTATTTTAACAAACCTAAATTCAAGTTGGACAACTTGTACGAGTATCAAAGTTTTTTAAAAACATGTTGAGAAAGGATACAAAGCAAATGGAGTTATGAATGTTTAAATCGTGAGTTATAGTACTACGTTTCCCAGGTTTACCATTTGCAAGATTTAAAGGGGAATTCTATTTTAAAGGGGTGTTTTTATGAAACGAATTACCCCTGGGTAAAAATGCAGATCTTTATCTCATAGAAAAAATCATCAAACGTAGAGGGTAATAAAACGTTCTAGTTAAAATCTTTGGGTTTGGAGATGAAGAAAACCAATGGCTACCATTTCAGAAGTGAAATAAGAAAAATATATTAAGTAATAAAAAAAAACAAACCCTTTATTTGGAATAAATCACTAATTATTAAATGTTCAGAAAAATGATTTTAAACATAAAAGACAAAATAAAAAGGAAAAATTAGTAATCCCATAGTAAAAAATATTGTATTTTTAAATATTTTTTTTTTTTGATAAATACAAATTTATTTTTTTTATAAAAAAACAATAACAATAACAAGTAGTGCATTTTTTAGACAACAACTTAAGCCCTGATTGAACAGGTACTACGGAGAAAAATAAAATTTTACAAAGCAATTAGAAAAAAAAAAATCAATGTTTACTTTTAACTCATAACTAGCTATTAATGCACTGGCTGAAATAATTCATCATTCACTATGTGGGGGAGGAAATTTAACAAGTATGATCTCAACAGCTCAGGGGTGGACAATTTTTTAATAGAAAAACTTACAGGAAGGAAATAAAATATCCCCTATCACATAAAGAAAATAATCCATCTCGACTAAAAATTATCAATTGCATTGTTGATGTATTCCTGACGAGTGTTGGAAATATCATTTTTAACCAACTTTTCAGAACTTTAACATTAAAACGTACGAAATTTTCTAGAGGAAATCCACTCGGGTTTAGATTTCAGTGATTTCAAATTTGGACAGTTTTATTGTTCCATATTGTAAAAATTTTTTATTTTTTTTTCAAGAACAGAGTTAAGGAATATTGCTTTTTCTTTGTCCTTTCCCCCATAATTTCTTTGGTTTATGGAAAAATATTTATTATGATCTTTTTGATTTATTATATTCGTTTAAATCCATCATCCCAATCAATATGATGAACATTTTTAGGAGATACTGAGCCCATGTCTTTATAAGGATTTTAATTGGTGAAAAGAAAAGGTTGTTTGAATATAAACTGCTCAATTGTATCACTGTATAGTTTTAGTGAATTTAAAAACACTTTAAAATTAGTTCTTCATTCCCAATCACCACGAAAAAATTTGAAGATCACATATATAAGTATCTTCCATTTTTTTTTTTTTATAAATAGCACAAAGAAATTTAAGCAAATTTATGATGGAATAACAGCGGTTGACAAGTTAAAACATTAACAAGAAAAGGAGACACTCCAGACAATGCTTATGAAGTACTAGTGATGATATTCATGTCTGCTTCTATTTATTGTGAATCCCTACTCTATTTTGTAATGTCCATATGCTAACGTATGCACTTTATCAGGAAGCAAGTAACGCTTGTCATCAAAAGGGGGACAATGCAATTTTCTTCAACTGTTTTCATTCTTAATAAGTGGTTTTTACTTTCAATTGTTTCAAATTTAACACGAGTAATAGTCCATTAAAAAGAGAATTTCTATATGTCACAAAATTCATTTCATTTAAACAAGTATAAGGAATTCCTTTACCTACATTTTTGTTATTTTTGTTTTGGTTATAAAAGAATACATTTTAGCTTTCAAAACCTACAAACTTTACAATAGGATTTGTCGGTGACTCATCTTTAAATTTTCCCAGAACTTTTTTGTTGTCTTTGTTGTACAAGTAGTGAGATGAAGGGTAATTTGATGTGTCTAATGTTTCTGAATACGATTAAATCACAATAGAGGTCATTAGTTTTAACATGAAGAAGAAGTGAGTCAGTGTCTGTCATACACAATGCCATGTTTTCCCCAAAAATTTTTTTTTTAATGTGTGATAGTAGTACTGGTACATTATTAGTTTTGAAATTTCTAAAGTTACCATACCAGCGTAGATAGGAGAATTTAGAAGAACTGAGGTTTTTATTGAAATTTACCTACTAAATCTTTATCAAAAATTGAAAATTGTTTAAAGGATGGTTTTCTGATATAAACATGTTAGCGCTTTGTCTCACTAGTGAGAGAAGTGAAGTTTTTATAACGTCTTTTATTGAGTAAAGTGCGTCCATAGGTTGCATTTGAACAGAGTTTTAAACAAATTTTCTTCAAATTTTGATTTTGCTAGCGCCCTCTTTGTGTGTTGAAGTCAATGAATGGTTTCATCCACGGGATTGATTGAATTGTATAATACGATGAACCTTTGTCACAATCATACCGAGTTTGATGTAAAGTTTAAGATTTCGATAGTGAAAATATAATTTAATTTTGGTTCAGTGAAGCAATCAACTTTTCAGTTGGAACGTATTTTTCTTTCCCCAAAATATTTAGAAGTTGATTTGATTTGTGAGAAAGCTTGAAATGTTCAATTTTACTTTTTGTTGGGGCCAATGGAAAATCATTCATATAATTCATGTAAATCCTCTGGCACAAAAGATCAACTTCACAAATATATCCTATATCAGAATCAAACAGGTGTAGATATCACCTCATCAAACATACCAATATCAATAAATTTGAAGTTCTTTGTAAGGTAAGAAGGATGAAAGAGCAGCCCCATAAAGATTATTACAGTCAATATATAAGATTGCAGATTCATTTTCTTTAGCCTCTGCGTACCGTGTTGGAATAACTGCTACACCCCCCTCTAATTCCTTCTTCAAACATTAAATAAATATCTGGGTCTGAAATTAGTTCTAACTCTACTTTAGTCATTTTCAACATACTTTTACCAGACAAATGCTGGTAAACTAACGAATGAAATAGGATCTTGTCCATAAGTTTGTAACATTGATGAGCGAAAATTTTCAAATATGTCAGCCAACAATAGGGTATCACATTTGTTATAAATATCTTGATAATCCCCAAGAGTATTACATTGAAAAGTATTCCAAACTAGTTTTTGCATGGCCTAGTCTTCTTCAGTTATATCAGATTTCTTGATATTATTATGGAAATTAATTTTTGGTGGTAAAGCTGTTTCTTGTAGTTTTTCATAGCTGGTTATGTAAGCATAGGGAAAATTCCTTTCCTGGTGAGGAGATTGAAATGATTTTCATTTGGATAGTAACTTTGCATTATTTTCATTTCATTTCGTTCTAAAGTTGCTGATAAAGTATCAAGTGATGCATTTAAAAATTTGTAGTGAATCAATGAAATCAATATTTTTTTAAACTGGAAAGATAAATACTTTTCAATTGTTTGTGGAATACATTTAAAATCTTTTGGATTTTCAATGAAGGGTGCAATTTCTTTTCTAATTAGATGAGAATCAAAATTTTTGAGGTTGTGAAATACTACAGGTACTCTAAATTTTTGTGTGAAATTTTTTCATTGCATTCACGAATGAGCAGCACCTTGAGTCGCCCTGGTTTATGTTTTTGTGATGGTTTTGTATGAGGAAACTCAAAATGATAGTGGTCAGCAACGCGTGATTTTGGGTGAGTGTTGTCAGTGATTGTAGTATCGAAAGATTCCTCACAAATATGACAGTGAGTGCTTGCCAAATACCGTTTTTTATCTTCAACTGTCCATGTTATATTTTTATGATCTATGCGAGAATTTTTGAAATGACTTTACATCTGCTAATAGTGTTTTTAAAAAATGATTAATAACATTTTCTTTTGCTCTGTATTCCCTCAATATTAAGGGAGTTTGAGTGTCATCAACTATTACATACGCATAAGATGTAGCACTTAATTTACCATAAAACACTCATTGTTTCAAAATCACTGTATATAGCAATGGGTTGTTTAATTTTTTTATTAAAATGTATCCCATTTTATATATATTATTTGATTTAGAAGGAAATCTCGTAACTTGTGGTGAATTATTTTTACATCTCTCGAAGTGTTTTTTTATATGCAGAGTCATATCTGAATTTGTTTAGACAGTAATCACATATAAAAAAGGATATTTTAATTTGGGAAACAGTACATGTTTTGAACAGTTGATTTTTATTTTTTATCAATAAAAAATGTGAAACTTCATTATTTGTGGATTAAAAGTAGACCCAATGTGATGGTTATGATTTCGTGAAGTTGAAACATGCAAAGGAATATTTCTTTATTTTCAAACCCAAAAAAATTGAAACAGAAAGATTTGGGTTCCGCCTTTCAAAAACTTTTATCTGTTTGACTTCCATCGGGAAATTCAGGTGTGTGAAGTCCACTCATGTGTCATTTTTTGATAGGTTTCAACATTCACATCATTTAGCTGAGGGTATACCAGCTAGGATACAATACTTAAAACAGAAACTGAATCATGTTTATTTTTAATGTTTAATATGGATTCACGGGCTTTTTTATTCTTTAGAATAGATGGAGTAGCTAAAACCCAAATTGCTCCAGATAAAGGATTATGTTGAGCAATATGTAATCTATCCGAAAACATTTTATGAAAAATCCACCCTGAGCCTAAGCTTGTAAAGAGTTCAATTTTTTCATTCAAAATGTTATATGTCTTAGAAAGACATATTGCAGAATCAGTGTAGGAATAAGCCGTTTCCAAAGGGGGAAGAAAACATGGATAAATCCATGCTTCTTCTTCATTACTATTGATTTTATACATAGATACTTGAACACATATGTACCATTTGATACCTAGTGACAAGTTTGATTCAGAAGTTATGTAATGAGTTATAGTATCTTTCATTTCATAGAGAAAAACTTTTCGAAAATCACTACTTGAAAATTTTGAAAATTTGATTATCTTAAACTTACCCTGAAGAGCAATTTGAATTTCCACTTTCGTTTGAGTTTCTCCATCAAACACTTTTGTGTTGATTAAAATAGTAGGTATTCAAAAACTTTTTTCCACAATCAGTACATAATACAGAAGAATGTTTGCTCTGATGTAAATGCTTTTTCATCACTTCAGAATCTCCAGCAAATAAAACCTACAATGAGAGCATTTTTTCTTCTTTTTACAATGCACTTCATGTCGTTTGAAATTATTTTTTGACTTGTACTTCTTACATACTTGCAAATATATTTAACAAAGTACTTTATCCAATGACTTGATTTCATAGTCATTACAGTTTTTGTTTGATTTTGAAAATTTTACCCTTCTGCAAAATTTTTGGTGTCTCATATAGGAAAAGATAATTAATTGTTTTGTACTTCGCACAAAATTTGCACTGATGAAAAAAGGGATGTTCTTCGTTAAGTATGATGGATTAGTTGTTTTTTCCTCATTGTCTTGAATGAGCAATGATAACATTCCATTTTCAATATTGTTTATATAAAATTATTGCAAATTTTCAAAACAGGTCCTTTACAGTTGATATTCACTCAAACTCTTGGATGACTTTTGAAACACACAAAAATCCGTGAGATGTGATGTTTGAAGTTTTATAGCATTTTTGGAGATATAATAGGGTAAAACGACTCGAATCATTGTTTCAACTTGTTTCTTTGATTTCCTGTAACAAAATATTACCCATACAATTGATTATTTTTATTAAAGATGTAATTTTGAATAGAAAAATAGAAAGAAGTATAATAATTATACTTACATCGTTGAATAGGTATAAGTTACTCAGTACTAAAGACATTGATTCCATATAATGTGGAGAGTTTATTCCGAAGTATACAAACTGTTCGTTGTACAGTGAGTTTACTCTCAATATGATCTGAAATTGAAAAATTTAATATAAAAAAAAACAAGAGACTTAATATAAAGGTGTTTACTACCCATACTTTATTCTATCAAATTTCTCTCTCTAAGTTCTTCTTAATATAGAAATTATTTCATTGTTATGTCCACTGTGTCCTGTAATTTTGATGCGTGTAATAATTCCAATCTTGTTACTAACTCATTTGGATCATCAAAATAAAACAAATTCTTTTTTTCTTATTATTCTCATCCATGAAAATACCACGTCCACTTAGATATTGAATTGATTTGAGTGTTGCCAATTTTCTATCTGCAGTAAACAAAGCTTCATTTGCAATTTTCTTATACATTCTCTCATCCATGTTCGTTACAAACTTTTGGTCTGGTTGCTTCATGAATAAAAGTTCATTCAATCCTCGAGTTAGCCGAAATTTTTGTCCATTTGTTTCGAGTGCTTTATATGGTGTTTGAACTAATTTTACAGGTATTTTATTCAATTCATACCTATTATTTTTTAAGTTATACCAGTTGCATTGTCAATCTTCTCATCACGAATGTTTAATAAGTTATAAATAGTAATCCGTGTTACTAAGAGATTCCTTTTTATTAGGTGTTGATATTTTTTTTCAAAATTTTGAGGTGTCTGTTCATTAAAATTTTCAAATCCTGAAGAAAGATCTCCTTTGATAGGTGCTGAAGAGGGATCTTGCTCTAAAAATGTTTGATCAGAAATTGAGGAATGAGGTAATGTGAAATCAAATTTACCATCCCACTCAGGTGTCGTTTATTCCTGGATTAATTTTAGCTGTTTTCGCTACATACATTTTTGGTGAATTCAAAATTTTTCTTACTCTCTCCTCACGAGCTACCATATCTTCTCGTGATGTTCTTGGAGAAGATGACAACTGTTCCATTTTAAATCTTTGTTTTTTTCGCACTTTCTAGAACATCATGAGCTTCATTAAGTAATCTTTTTCTTACAATGTCTTCACTCAAACTTTTTTTTTTCGTTTATTTTTACCATTTTTTCTAAGGGTTCTCTCAAAGGTTTTAGATAAAGATCAATGTCCTGCTCGAAATTATTTTTTCCTATTTTTATTTCTAAAGTTTTTTGACGAATTGCTCTCTGAAATTGTTTAATCTTCTTAGCAATTGATATGTCATGGCTTAAGTTTGACTTGTTCATATTAAATGTCCTTTTCCTCTACTGTAGGAAAGAATTTATATGTTTCTGAAATATTTATCCAACCCAAACCTGAAACGACCACCTTGCAAATCACTTTCCAAGTCTATGCAGAGAAATGAAAACTGATTTGAATTCCAGCAGACTCTACATAATTCACGAAACTTTTCAAAACTCATATCTGTACTCACAAAATCAGAGTAGACATGTTTCAAATTTAAATCATCCATTTTATATATAATTACAAAGTTTGCATTGTCTCGAATGAGCTGTTTACTTATAGCGGAATATGTTTGGGCTAAGAAAATTGTGTCGCATAGATAATGCCGTCCTCTAGCAAAATATTCTTTAATATTATTTTGTTTGTCACAAATTACATCATCAAAAATAATTAGTGAATTTTTTTTTACTAAAGATGGTGAAACAATGTCTGTATTATTATCGTAAGAAAAAAACGATACATAACTTTTTAATCCATTCATTATTTCTCTTAGAAGAATATATTTGGGTTGGTTCAAACTTTTTGAATACAAATAAATATTTTCAAATTTTAATCCATTAGGATGAGTTATTAAAGACATTAATAAGTTAGTCTTACCGCAGTTAGATTTACCACAAATAATGGCTCTAATTGTATTTGGAAATAGCATACCATGTCTCTGTCTTCCCTGTTTATTTTGCTCAATATCAAAATTATTTTTCATGAAATTTTTGTTTGAATCGTTGTAGTTCCATTATAAATAGCAACGTTCTACATCAAAGTGTACTATTGTAATGAGAATTAAGAAGAGCAAAGGTCTTATAAATACAGCTATTGATAAATTACCCCTAGAGCTACACATCCCAAAAATAATTTTTGCGGTCCAGGAACTAAATTAGAAGAACGTTTAAAAAAAAAATCAGAAAGGTATCAATCCTCTTGACGAAGCGTGTAAAGAACACGATATTGCTTACAACAACCCAACATCCAACCGGAGAGAAGCAGATCGAATCCTAGAAAACGCAGCATGGAATCGTGTTAAAGCTAGTGACTCAAGTATTCCAGAAAAAGTTGCAAGCTGGTTGGTAACAAACACAATGAAAATGAAAAGGAAAATTGGAGCTGGAATCCTAAGACAAAGAACAACAACATTGAAAAGAGCTATAACAGCCGCTAAGAATGTTGTAAAAAAACTCTAAAGCTAAAAACTATTAACACATTAACAAAACAAGCATTACTTGCAGCGAAAAAGGAACTGAGAGGTAAAAGAGTAATCGGACATCCTCGAATTCTAAAAGTTCCAAAAATATCGGGTGGATTTTTACAAGCTGTAATACCGATTTTAAGTGGTTTGAGTGCTCTTGGATCTATAGTTGGAGGAGTGTCTGGAATTGCTAAAGCTATTTCTGATTTTAATGCTGCAAAAACCTCTAATAAACCAACAAAAATTACAAGTGGTCAAGGTCTTTATATAAAACTATATAAACAAGGGTTCGGAATTATTTCAAAAAACTATTAGACTTGCCTCGAAGACCTTTAACAAATGTTGACATTGTTAAAATGGTAGCAAAACTTAAACTACCATATTTTCGAGGTGTATTTTGCTTAGACACATTACCTAGAAAAATAAATGAAAATGAATGTGCTATAATAAATTTGAATAGATCGAACCAGCGTGGTAGCCATTGGATTGCATTTAGTAAAAAACGGAAAACACTGTTCACTACTTTGATAGTTTTGGAAATCTGAGACCACCTACTGAACTAAGGAACTATTTCGGACAGTCTAAAATTCTATATAACTATAATCAAGAACAAACTTTTGGATCAGTCAACTGTGGTCATTTGTGTTTGAATTTTCTTGTGAAACAATATGAGTAGTAGGATTTTCATCTAACAAGTAGTAAACCTGAAATCGTATGTCAGATATTTCCTCCCTTACAAGTATCATCTGATGCTGTAGTTGGTCTTACTCACTTTCAAATTTACAATAGTATACCTAATGTCGATGATACAAATAATGTTTTTTCGTATGAAGATGATATTAAGAAAGTTTACATAGACATAACTATTCCAGTAGGTACTTATGAACTTGGTGATTTAGAGACTTATTTAAAAAATCAACTTGGCGATGAAAATATTTCAATTAAACCAAATACGAATACATTAAAATGTGACTTTTATTGTAAATACAAACGTTGATTTTAGCAAACCTAACTCCATAGGAAAACTTTTTGGGATGAATTCTAATATATATAATGCTGCTTCTGTTGTGGAATCAACAAAACCTATTCAGATTTCGAAAGTCAATACAATTCAAATAAAACTCAACATTGTCAGTGGATCATATATAAACGGTGTACCATCTAACTGTTTGTATAAATGTTTCATTTCAACACCTCCTGGATTTAGAATTGTAGAAAATCCTCATAATCCTATATATTTACCAGTGAATACAACAGAAGTAGACATTTTACACGTGGAACTCACAGATGAAAGAGGAAATTTAATAAACAACCGGAACGAAGAGTTTTCGATCGAATTACATCTGAAATTATGATAGTTATCAGTAGTGGAAAAATACATAAAAGGAAGAATTTCTGTAGAAAAAATAGTTAATATTAAAAAACTTGTGAAGCAAACAAGACAAAAACGAAGACCAAGACAAACTCTCACAAAAAGGAGTAAAAAATATTTTAAAAAATCTTGGATATAGTCTAAAATGAATAATATTTTAGATATTACTAGCAAAGTTAATTTCGATGAGTCAATTGTTCGAAGCCAATACTTTACTTATGCACCATACACATCCATAACGGTTGACGCAGCAGATAATATTATAATTAGTATAAACCAAGAAAACGTTTATTTGTTGATATCTGACTCTGCAATCTATTTAGAAGGTCAAATTTTGAAATCAGATGGATCAGCATTTACAAACAATGCACCAGAATTTATTAACAATGCAATATGCTTCTTGTTTGATGAAATTCGTTTGGAAATGAATGGAGTAGAAATTGATTCTTGTAAGAATGTGGGTGTAACTTCATGTATGAAAGGTTATGTATCATATTCAGAAAATGAAATGAAAAAGTTTGCTTGCACTGGATGGAATAATAAAAAAATTAAACACACAGATAACAGTTTTTGTGGTTATATCCCACTTAAATTCATATTGGGATTTGCTGAAAATTATGAAAAAATCATACTTAATCAAAAACTAGACTTGATTCTCTGTAGATCTAAGAATACGAAAGACGCTCTTTCATCAACAACAGTATCTGAAGCAAAAATATCTCTAAATAAAGTAGTTTGGCGTGTACCTCATATCAATGTGAATGATACAATTAAGTTGCAGTTGCTCTCACATTATAAAAAAAATATTCCTATCAATATTGCTTTTAGAAAGTATAATCTTAATTACTATCCCAATATTCCACAAACAAAAGAAGGGAACTGGCGCATAAAGACAACCAACAGCTTAGAACGTCCAAGATACATACTGTTTGCATTTCAGACTGCAAGAGATAATGATATGAGTAAAGATTCATCTAAATTTGATCATGTAAAACTGAAAAATTTAAGAGTATTCTTGAATAGTGAAGCTTTTCCGTATGAAAATTTAAAATCTTGACATTCCAAAAAATAAGTACATTCCTTTGTATATGATGTATTGTGCATTTCAAGAAAGTTACTATGGTAAAATTTCAGAGCCCTACCTAAACTATGAAAAGTTTATTGATGATGCACCACTTATTGTTGTTGATACTAGTCGTCAATCAGAACTTTTTAAATACAACTCTACAATAGATATACGAGTTGAATATTCTTTAGAAGAAAATTGCCCTGAAAAAACAGTCTTGTATGCTTTGATAATTCATGATTGCTTACTTCAATTAAAACCATTGACTAATATTATACAAACAATTGTATAGTGTAATAAATACTTATAAACCATTGCCTTAATTTAAAAAATCTCTCTAAATAATTTATATAATCAAATTTCTTTTCAATAATTCAGATACCACACAAATTCTACCTAATGTACTGATGTTTCACTATATATTAGCTTTCAATTTGATCATAAATATAGTAAGTAAAATGGAATCATCAAGAAACTATTTTGGAGAGTCTGGTTATAACCATGTAGTAAAAAATACTTTGAAACGACACTTAAAAAAAATACACCAGAATAATTCGGGTGAACCATCACATTCAAAGAGCAAAACATCAAATGATAGTGAAGAACTAACATCATTCATTAATGAATTCCCTAGGAAGAGTCATATCCAAAAATTATCTTTATACCTTACTCCTCTGTCTACTACACATGAATTAGTACGAAAGTTAAATGAAAATAAATTTGTAACTGAAGAATATGCAGAAAAGAATTTTCCAACCGTGTCAAAATATGAGGAAGAAAATATAAAGACCTACAATAAGTGTCTTACTGAGATAGAAAATGCTTTTAAAATATTGAAAAATGAATTTAAGAAGAATAGTGAGCGTAGTACATCGTTATATGCTCAGAGACAGTCTCTTGAAGATTTTATAAGTGAAGTTGATGAAAAAGAAAAAAAGTTGAACACGATTATAGATGAATTTAAAGAGAGTCAATTGGAAAAAAATGGAAAAATTAACAACACTTGTAAATTCATTACTTGATTCAAAACAAGATTATGAAAAGAATGTGAATAGTTTCAATGTATCGATAAATGACTTAAAAAAAGAAATAAAATCAGTGGATAAAAAAGCTTTGTATTTTTCTACATTCAATAATTACAAGAGGACTCATGAATCAAATTTTATAACTAAAGTTGAATCAGAAGAAAAAAAATTCAAGGATGAATTAGTCAAAATTATTGAAGAAAAGATAAGGTACTTTTTAAATAAAGAACAAAGCAATAGAAAATTTCTCATTGAAGAAAAGGTTCCTATAACAAAACACTAAACTAACCTCAATGGCTCGATCGATAAGGCGGTGGAATTGTAATCTGGAGATTGGTGGATCGAGTCCCAAATTAAGCAAAATTTTTGTAAGTCTGATATCATGATTTCGACAAACACAAATATGATTTATTTTTTCATTATTTGAACAGTTACTATTATGTACTTACTTCTTTTGAACCAGAGGATGCTGTTCTTGTTCTTGTCGTGATTTCCTTATTTCTGCCTTTTTTAACTTCAATTTTAAATAAAGATTAATATCTTTCTCTTTCAATGGTTTCCATTCAATGTTTTTGATTTTGTAGTCTATCTCCTCCTCAAACTCTCCTTGCAATAGACGTTCAGTAATTGTTTCTCTTCTAATCAAATAGGGTACATAAACTTTTATCGTCTCACCATCAATTTCTATCTGAAAAAGAACAATGTATGTAAATCTGACATTTTTCAATGTAATTTTTTGAATTTTCTACCGAATTCTAGCCTGGACCTCTTTAATACTAACTCAGTATGATACTCAATAAAATCAAAGGAAAAAATACCACAGAAAAGTACATTATCTAAAACATTTTTTTTTTTTTTTCTTCTTTAATTTTGTCAACAAAAAAAATGGTCGAACTCTAATCATTTCTCTATGAAAGCTATATAAAGTTACTTAAGCTGGTACTCACCTTACATGATCGAATTTCCATTTTGAGCGTAAGCTCCGTCAGTTTCAGATCTTGTACGTTATTTATTTCCACTTCAAAAGTACAACTCATTTTTTCGGATATAAATTGAGTGGTAGATTACTTGATTGACAAGTATGAGATTGAGACAACAATGATGTTATGTAAACAATAACATACCATTTATATAACAGAGTAAAATGCTGACAGCGCCTTTTGTTTTGTCTTGAAGTCAAATTAACCCTGTGTACCAAAGCATTATTCTTGCTGTTCCTACCCATTTGTTGTTCATGATGACTGTTGTCTCGAATTGCAGAGGTCTAAGGGTTTCATTTTTTTATCATTCAACTAATATTTTCTCCTTAATAATCTAAATAATACACTACTAAATAATGCACACTTTTTTAAAATCTAACAAATCCAAATATAATAAGGTTTATAAATAAAGGGTCACTTGTTAAGAAAGAGGGTTAATTTTTTTTCTTCTTCTTCATTGTTTTAATTTTTTTTTCCGCGAAAACTTCTTTAACTTGTTAAAATTCGAGGAATAGCAACTGCATTCTGCAACATTAGCAATTCATAGAGCTTGCTCGCTATGATGGAATTTGATTACTCCTGTAATATTCATCTGATAAGAAGTATAGAGGGTTGACACAAACAGCAGTTGAGTGGTCTAGCACTCGTATGTATTACATAGGTTAGTGTGGGGAATTGTGAGTTCCAATACCGACCTCAGTAGCTTTAGCTTCATTGATAAGGTGGTGAACTTGTAATCCGGAGGTCGATAGTTTAAATCCCATGTTAAGCAAATGCTTAGTGGAGCGAGTTTGAGTAAAACTGTATCACTATTGTGATTAACACAAATTCAATAACTTCTTTTGTGAGTTTCAACCTTAAATCTTATGAAGCTAAGTAATGTTGAGTCAGATAGTGTCAAGAGTAAAATTGCCAAAGGAATAATTTCATATCAGTAAATTAGTAACTAAGTAATGAAAAAAGAGTTTTTTTTTCCACTCTGTATACCTATTAAATAGCATGATGTAACTTAATATTAAAATGTCATCAGATTTTTCGTTTGATGGTAAAATAAATCGGTTAATTCTACGCAGTTGGAATTACACATCCACCGAGAAAACTATGAAATTATGTATGTTGAATGTTAAATCTTCAATAAAACTAGAAATAAAATATAGTCAAGTAAGAGTTTAGAGCTTCTACTTCTAGACATCTAGTTCTCAGGTTCAATTCCCACCTGGGTAAATTTATGAAAAAACTCCTAAGTCCAACAAACCTTGAAGAAATATAAATGTGAAGCAGTAAAATTCAACTCTCATTGAGGAGATGTGAAATCATGAAAACCACTTGTGGGTACAAAAGAAAAAACTTACTATGAAATCATGTATGTTAAACGTTAAATTTCAATAAAACTAGAAATAAAATATAGTTAAGTAAGAGGTTAGAGCTTCTATACTTCTGGACATCTAGTTCTCAGGTTCAATTTCCACCTGGGTAAATCTATGAAAAACTCCTAAGTCTATCGAAACTTGAAGAATTATAAATGTGCAGTATTAAAATTCATATCTTTCATTGAGGAGATTTGAAATCTTCTTCGCAATTCCCTTTTTTTTTTCTTCGCTTTTTTTTATGATACAAAAAAAAATCAGTTTTGTATAAACATCCTCAAAAAACTACGCTTCTATAAAAATCGTGTCTTGAGCAAATTCCGTTTTTTCTTCAAAAAACTACGCTTCTATAGAATTCGCATCCTCAAAAAACTACGCTTCTATGGAAATCGTGTCTTGAGCAAATTCAGTTTTTTTCTTTAAAATCCTCAAAAAACTACGCTTGTAACCTTACTACTTATAGATATTGATATTAAGTTATGGATTTAAGATGTACACATCTCCGAGGATCATAGGACGAGCGCAAGCCTGCAGTTGCGAATCGGACCGAGAGTTTTCTCTTCCTCTGCCCAGACAGAGAGCGAGCAGAAGCTATGGGGGAATCTTGTGTAGTTGATGTTGACGCAACAGTCCAACCCAACAACATTTGACCCTGGGCCTGCAGATTAGACTTGTCTATCAATAAAATTATTCAATTAATTAGCACTGAGACAGAAATAATACATGATCGAAAAAAATCCATCACTTGGGCCATTTGAAAAAATATGAAGCAGGTATTTTATTATTCAGTCCGGATCTCAAGTTAATACCTTTTTTACTTGTAATTTTTTAAGACATCTGCGGGTAAGCACAAATGATGAAATTCCTCCAGAAAGCAGTCTATTTTCACTGGATCTCTCATTCTCCAAGTATTTTTTTCTTGTCCCGGTCGGCTACTGATTTTTCCATTTCGAATATTTTTTTTGGCATCTTTTTCTTCCTGTTGCATCCTTGAAATGTTAGGTATGTTTCAATGTGAATATTCCGCAGTACTTCTATGACATGGTGAATAGATGTAAGAGGAGCATTAAATAGGTTCTTTAGGTGGCGATGAAAACTTTCGGCTCCATTAGTTGTGCGAGATACTTGGGATTCAGGCTCTGTCCACAATTCTGGTTGAAATTTACAGACATTCTTGTCAATGTAAAATTATTTAATAATTATTATTATTATTAAATAATTTTACATTGACAAGAATGTCTGTAAATTTCAACCAGAATTGTTTAGTACATAATCACTTAAAAATATTTAGTACATAATCACTGAAAACTACAACTTTCGGATTACCAGGACCAATAGACATTAAATCTACAACGGCATCATCGATTTCTTCCGCTCTAATAAATGGTAGACCAAAAAATAGTCTCAACCATTTACTTTCTGTAGAAGTGATTTTGTAAGTGTTGGCGGCTAGTCCAATTTCCGAGATTTTTCGGTACCAGTTCTGACCCAAGTGAAATCTGCAACACTTTATTAAAGTTGTAGGAAACTGGTGCCGAACTGCTGCGTGTGCCGCTTCCTCAAAATCTACAAGAATCACTGAAGACGTAAAGACACCACTCAGAGAAATGAGATTTTCCCACATGTTGCTGTAGTAGGTTGTTAGAAAATACATTTAAGGCCATGGTTCAAGTTTAAGTAGGGTTATGCGGCGGACGGTCAAGTCCGCTAATTGGTAACCTCCCCTCATTGCAACGAAAGCAACACCACGAGACTTGATCTGTAACACCCTGTCGGGGACGCTTCATACCCTCGAGTGTTATTGTATTTTTACCTTTCGGTGTTTACAATGTTTCTTATTCTACTTACTGACTAACTTACAGCTAAATAATGTATGTATGTAAATCGGAGACAAAGAGTATGAACGGAGACAAAGCGAAAGCACTGCTACAACTGGAGGACGTAGAGAGAGCCCTCCTCCCCCGAGACACATGGTCAGGCTTCATGGATCCCTCCGACGATATGGAGAAGGACTGAGACCTTACTCTTCCTCTTCCAGATCCTATGATCCTCGGAGAAGTAGCATACCCTCGAGTGGAGAAATCCCAAGGAAATAATAATAACTCACCTTGAGTATGGAAGGAGAGGAAGCTATTGTGCTGCAACTTGAGGACGTAAAGAAAGCCCTCACTCGTCCTCTTCCAGAAGTTCCAGGTCCTATGACCCTCGGAGAAGTAGCATACCCTCGAGTGGAGAAACCCTAGGAAATAATAATAACTCACCTTGAGTATGGTGTTATATGTTAGATACTCTAGTCTAGAAGAGAAAACTGCATTTCAAGTTTATTGGAATAGAACTGATTTTATTTGGAATTCTAGAATTTAGGAAAACTCGTTGAACATAAATATTCTCTGGCCCCAAGACCTATCACATCTTCTACTGTGACTCCAAAATACGCTGAAGTTGAGTCATCGCTTGATCTTAGTGTCACTACCTCTTGTTGTTGAATGTCTAACCCATGTCCAACAGCGGCCAATGCAACAGTGGTAGATAATGCATTATGCATTCCCATAAGCATTCCAGGAGAGGACTCTACATATATTCCCTTTCTCTTCCTTTGAAGGAAATCCCATTTAGTTTGGAGTAATGTGTTCAATCTGTCCTTGGTTATTTCGTCCCAAGTTGGTCTATTGAAATGATGTTCATTTAGCATCATTGGGGTATCTCCCATAGCTATCTTCTTAATGGAGAGAAAATGGTGATCATGTAAACAAATTTTTAGGAATAATTTTTCATTGGTTGTGCACAAAGGAATATTTAATTCTTCTCTTATCTCATCATTATAGATAGTCATGTGAAAAAGAGCAAAGAGGTCTGCGCTCAAGCACTCATTCCACTTGGTAGCATCTTGAGTCGCTTGACATTTGCTCCTTTTGGTATTTCCTGCTGATGTTTCTAATGCTGTGATTGACGTGGTAATTTTTGCCTTTTTTTCCTCTCCTCCTATAGATATGGTTGAGCCTGGAAGAGTTTTTCCCATGTTCAGATGGAAATCCTCTATTATATGGAGATACATTCTTAATATGAAGTTGGCAGAAGCGATGGCCCTTCTCTTAAGTTTAGCTCTCTCACCATGCTTGATGTAAGAACAGAAGCTGCTTTCTGCTTCCCTGAGTATTTCTCTAGCATTGGTCCCAAATTTTTGATTTAGTCCTTCAATAGTTCTTCTTAATGCATTTGTTTGTATTCGCAAGAACTAGCTAGATTTCTAATTCTGCTATAATACTTGTCTATACTCTCGCCTGTTTCTTGTTTCGCAATACCAAATAAATATCGTTCATAGATCTTGTTCTTTTGAGGTAAAATATATCTGTCGAATGCATCTAATATTTTTTTGAACGTACTTACATCATCTTTCTCTAGAGTCATGAACGTCTTGAGCATTTCTTTATCGAACAAAGATATGATAAATGAAATCTTCATGTCATCCTGCTGTTTATCCAAGCCTGTCAATTTCATGTAGTTATTGACTTGTAATTTGAATATATTCCAATCTTATGCAATCGTTTCAGTTTTCCATTCAAACATCTTTGGAGCTGGTATAGCCTGAGCATTGAGCAATCATTGACATATTGGTTATTTCTTTGTCATTAATCGTTGGTGTCATTATCAAAGAAATAAACTCATGTAACACGAGAAATTAATTAACTATGTGTACTTCAATCTATAATCTATGTTGAAAAACGAAAATTTGCGCTGTCACCATGTTATATGTTAGATACTCTAGTCTAGAAGAGAAAACTGCATTTCAAGTTTATTGGAATAGAACTGATTTTATTTGGAATTCTAGAATTTAGGAAAACTCGTTGAACATAAATATTCTCTGGCCCCAAGACCTATCACATCTTCTACTGTGACTCCAAAATACGCTGAAGTTGAGTCATCGCTTGATCTTAGTGTCACTACCTCTTGTTGTTGAATGTCTAACCCATGTCCAACAGCGGCCAATGCAACAGTGGTAGATAATGCATTATGCATTCCCATAAGCATTCCAGGAGAGGACTCTACATATATTCCCTTTCTCTTCCTTTGAAGGAAATCCCATTTAGTTTGGAGTAATGTGTTCAATCTGTCCTTGGTTATTTCGTCCCAAGTTGGTCTATTGAAATGATGTTCAATTAGCATCATTGGGGTATCTCCCATAGCTATCTTCTTAATGGAGAGAAAATGGTGATCATGTAAACAATTTTTTAGGAATAATTTTTCATTGGTTGTGCACAAAGGAATATTTAATTCTTCTCTTATCTCATCATTATAGATAGTCATGTGAAAAAGAGCAAAGAGGTCTGCGCTCAAGCACTCATTCCACTTGGTAGCATCTTGAGTCGCTTGACATTTGCTCCTTTTGGTATTTCCTGCTGATGTTTCTAATGCTGTGATTGACGTGGTAATTTTTGCCTTTTTTTCCTCTCCTCCTATAGATATGGTTGAGCCTGGAAGAGTTTTTCCCATGTTCAGATGGAAATCCTCTATTATATGGAGATACATTCTTAATATGAAGTTGGCAGAAGCGATGGCCCTTCTCTTAAGTTTAGCTCTCTCACCATGCTTGATGTAAGAACAGAAGCTTCTTTCTGCTTCCCTGAGTATTTCTCTAGCATTGGTCCCAAATTTTTGATTTAGTCCTTCAATAGTTCTTCTTAATGCATTTGTTTGTATTCGCAAGAACTAGCTAGATTTCTAATTCTGCTATAATACTTGTCTATACTCTCGCCTGTTTCTTGTTTCGCAATACCAAATAAATATCGTTCATAGATCTTGTTCTTTTGAGGTAAAATATATCTGTCGAATGCATCTAATATTTTTTTGAACGTACTTACATCATCTTTCTCTAGAGTCATGAACGTCTTGAGCATTTCTTTATCGAACAAAGATATGATAAATGAAATCTTCATGTCATCCTGCTGTTTATCCAAGCCTGTCAATTTCATGTAGTTATTGACTTGTAATTTGAATATATTCCAATCTTATGCAATCGTTTCAGTTTTCCATTCAAACATCTTTGGAGCTGGTATAGCATGAGCATTGAGCAATCATTGACATATTGGTTATTTCTTTGTCATTAATCGTTGGTGTCATTATCAAAGAAATAAACTCATGTAACACGAGAAATTAATTAACTATGTGTACTTCAATCTATAATCTATGTTGAAAAACGAAAATTTGCGCTGTCACCATGTTATATGTTAGATACTCTAGTCTAGAAGAGAAAACTGCATTTCAAGTTTATTGGAATAGAACTGATTTTATTTGGAATTCTAGAATTTAGGAAAACTCGTTGAACATAAATATTCTCTGGCCTCAAGGCCTATCACATATGGAAGGAGAGGAAGCTATTGTGCTGCAACTTGAGGACGTAGAGAAAGCCCTCACTCGTCCTCTTCCAGGTCCTATGATCCTCGGAGAAGTAGCACATCTCCGAGGATCATAGGACGAGCGCAAGCCTGCTGCTGCGAAGTGAACATTCATTTTTCTCTTCCTCTGCCCAGACAGAGAGCGAGCAGAAGGAAGGTAGTAATCTTGTGTAGTCGATGTGGACGCAACAGTCCTCTCAGTTTCGGAGCCTTGGGCCTGCAGATTAGAGTGGTCTATCAATAAAATTATTCAAATAATTACCAGTGAGACATAAATAATACCTGATCGAAAAAAATCCATCACTTGGGCCATTTGAAAAAATATGAAGCACATGTTTTTTTATTCAGTGTGGATCACAAGTTAATACCTTTTTTAAACTTGTAATTTTTTAAGATTAGGTTTTTAATTTTAGATCAATTGGTGGCCCTGAAAGGGGCCATTTTAGTTCAAGTGTGGGACATCTCTAGACATCTGCGGGTAAGCACAAATGATGAATTTCCTCCTGAATAGATGTAAGAGAGCATTAAATAAGGTTTCTTAGGTGGCGATGGCAGAAAACTTTCGGCTCCATTGGTTGTGTGAGGTACTTGGGATTCAGGCTCTGTCCACAATTCTGGTTGAAAATCACAGACATCCTTGTCAATGTAATTATTAGTACATAATCACTGAAAACTACGACTTTCGGATTATCAGGAGCAATAGACATTAAATCTATCAAGGCATCATCGATTTCTTCCGCTCTAATAAATGGTAGACCAAAAAATAGTCTCAACCATTTACTTTCTGTCGAAGTGATTTTGTAAGTGTTGGCGGCTAGTTCAATTTCCGAGATTTTTCGGTACCAGTTCTGACCCAAGTGAAATCTGCAACACTTTATTAAAGTTGTAGGAAACTGGTGCCGAACTGCTGCGTGTGCTACTTCCTCAAAATCTACAAAAATCACTGAAGGCGTAAAGACACCACTCAGAGAAATGAGATTTTCCCACATGTTGCTGTAGCAGGTCGTTAGAAAATACATTTAAGGCCATGGTTCAAGTTTAAGTCCGCTAATTGGTAACCTCCCCTCATTGCAACGAAAGCAACACCACGAGACTTGATCTGTAACACTCTGTCGGGTACGCTTCATATCCTCGAGTGGAGAAACCCCAGGAAATAATAATGACTCACCTTGAGTTATAATAATAATGTGTTTATTGTATTTTTACCTTTCGGTGTTTACAATGTTTCTTGTTCTACTGACTGACTAACTTACAACTAAATGATGTATATATGAAAATCGGAGACAAAGAGTATGGAAGGAGAGCTGCAACTTGAGGACGTAGAGAAAGCCCTCACTCGTCCTCTTCCAGAAGTTCCAGGTCCTATGATCCCCGGAGATGTTTTTAGATTCAGATTGAGATTTAGGGCGGAATTAATAGACAACATCAATAACTTAAGTCGTTGGTAAGTGTCGATTTTCCCTATCTTACACAGTACGCAATCCGTGACTTAGCGCCACAGAGGTATTACAAAAACGTCTATTAATTCCGCCCTTAGATTTTGGGTTTAAATTTGGATTTTAGATGTATAGATATTGATATTAAGTTATGGATTTAAGATGTACACATCTCCGAGGATCATAGGACGAGCGCAAGCCTGCTGCTGCGAATCGGACCGAGTGTTTTCTCTTCCTCTGCCCAGACAGAGAGCGGGCAGAGGGTCTGGAGGAATCTTTTGAAGATGTCGACGCAACAGTCCTCTCAGTTCCCTGGGCCTGCAGATTAGAGTTGTCCATCAATAAAATTATTTAATTAACTAGCAATGAGACATAAATAATACCTGTACAAATATATTGTACAATTGTACATGTATCAGGAATTTCCCGTTTCAGGGAAGCTCCTGACACATAGAGTGGTTCCTAGTGTGGTTAGCAGCTTCTAGATGTTACACTTTAAATTCTAAATTCTTTAGGAAAAAGAGCCCATTCATGACACTTTACCCTCTTCTCGATATTACGTTAGCAGGTATTGTCGAGACGGAGGTTTTACCCTCTGGACACTTACCAAGCAGCTACCCATAGTAATTCATAGCATGAGTTGAGTCGGGAATAGCAGCAAACTTGGCTCAAGCCAGGGGGATTGATGGTCTTAAGTGGATGAGTTGGCACCTTCTGAACTACATTTTTCTATTTGCAATCAACCATTGTGAGAATTTGAACTTTCTTAATAAGCCGTTAATTGGTTTGAAAAGTTCATTCGGATTCTGAGGCAATAACTCAAATCAATATACCTTTCCTACAATGACCTAATAGAAAAATATGATCTACTTCCTCTTCATCCTAGAGATATCATTGATATATTAATTATCTTCAAAATCAATTGCCTGATATCCTACCACGCATCTACCACCGAACTAGAATTAGATTTACTCGTAATAAGGATACTTTTTCTATACAGAAATACAACACAAACATTGCTGAGTATGGGCCATTGATCTGATCATTGAAACTTTGTAATTTAATTTGTAATCATCCCTACAATATTATTTTTTTAAATTAGATGTCTCATACATTGAAAGAAAACCTACATTTGCTATTTGTCGAACACCGGTCACAGAGAGCATTAATTATAATAATAACTCACCTGGTGTCTGAGCACCCTGATAATTCGGCTCAGGCTGCTCTGATTTTTCATCAGTATCTTTCTTTGATTGGAAAAATTCTCAATCCCCTGGGCGCATTCCAAACATATATTTCCCATCAGGGCTTCACTCTCCGATGGCTAGAACAAGACAAAAGTTTTCATTATCAAACAATTTAATAATATAACTAGTAGTTCTGTAAACTGTTAACCTCAAACACAATGTATTTAGATTTTGGGTTTAAATTTGGATTTTAGATGTATAGATATTGATATTAAGTTATGGATTTAAGATGTACACATCTCCGAGGATCATAGGACGAGCGCGAGCCTGCTGCTGCGAAGCGGACTGAGAGTTTTCTCTTCCTCTGCCCAGACAGAGAGCGGGCAGAGGGTATGGGGGAATCTTGTGAAGTCGATAGGGACCCAACAGTCCTTCTCTCAGTTCCCTGGGCCTGCAGATTAGACTTGTCTATTAATAAATTTATTCAATTAATTAGCAGTGAGACAATTGAGACATAAATAATACCTGATCGGAAAAAATCCATCACTTGGGCCATTTGAAAAAATATGAAGCACATGTTTTTTTATTCAGTGTGGATCACAAGTTAATACCTTTTTTAAACTTGTAATTTTTTAAGATTAGGTTTTTAATTTTAGATCAATTGGTGGCCCTGAAAAGGGCCATTTTATTTCAAGTGTGGGACATCTCTAGACATCTGCGGGTAAGCACAAATGATGAATTTCCTCCAGAAAGCATAGTCTATTTTCACTGGATCTCTCATTCTCCAAGTATTTTTTTCTTGCCTCGCTCGGCTATTGATTTTTCCTTTCGAATATTTTCTTTGCCATCTTTCTCTTCCTGTTGCATCCTTGAAATTTAAGGTATGTTTCAATTTGAATATTCCGCAGTACTTCTATGACATGGTGAATAGATGTAAGAGGAGCATTAAATAGGTTCTTTAGGTGGCGATGAAAACTTTCGGCTCCATTAGTTGTGCGAGATACTTGGGATTCACGCTCTGTCCACAATTCTGGTTGAAAATCACAGACATCCTTGTCAATGTAATTATTTAGTACATAATCACTGAAAATTACGACTTTCCGATTATCAGGAGCAATAGACATTAAATCTACCAAGGCATCATCGATTTCTTCCGCTCTAATAAATGGTAGACCAAAAAATAGTCTCAACCATTTACTTTCTGTCAAAGTGATTTTGTAAGTGTTGGCGGATAGTTCAATTTCCGAGATTTTTCGGTACCAGTTCTGACCCAAGTGAAATCTGCAACACTTTATTAAAGTTGTAGGAAACTGGTGCCGAACTGCTGCGTGTGCCGCTTCCTCAAAATCTACAAGAATCACTGAAGACGTAAAGACACCACTCAGAGAAATGAGATTTTCCCACATGTTGCTGTAGTAGGTTGTTAGAAAATACATTTAAGGCCATGGTTCAAGTTTAAGTAGGGTTATGCGGCGGACGGTCAAGTCCGCTAATTGGTAACCTCCCCTCATTGCAACGAAAGCAACACCACGAGACTTGATCTGTAAACACCCTGTCGGGGACGCTTCATACCCTCGAGTGTTATTGTATTTTTACCTTTCGGTGTTTACAATGTTTCTTATTCTACTTACTGACTAACTTACAGCTAAATAATGTATGTATGTAAATCGGAGACAAAGAGTATGAACGGAGACAAAGCGAAAGCACTGCTACAACTGGAGGACGTAGAGAGAGCCCTCCTCCCCCGAGACACATGGTCAGGCTTCATGGATCCCTCCGACGATATGGAGAAGGACTGAGACCTTACTCTTCCTCTTCCAGATCCTATGATCCTCGGAGAAGTAGCATACCCTCGAGTGGAGAAATCCCAAGGAAATAATAATAACTCACCTTGAGTATGGAAGGAGAGGAAGCTATTGTGCTGCAACTTGAGGACGTAAAGAAAGCCCTCACTCGTCCTCTTCCAGAAGTTCCAGGTCCTATGACCCTCGGAGAAGTAGCATACCCTCGAGTGGAGAAACCCTAGGAAATAATAATAACTCACCTTGAGTATGGTGTTATATGTTAGATACTCTAGTCTAGAAGAGAAAACTGCATTTCAAGTTTATTGGAATAGAACTGATTTTATTTGGAATTCTAGAATTTAGGAAAACTCGTTGAACATAAATATTCTCTGGCCCCAAGACCTATCACATCTTCTACTGTGACTCCAAAATACGCTGAAGTTGAGTCATCGCTTGATCTTAGTGTCACTACCTCTTGTTGTTGAATGTCTAACCCATGTCCAACAGCGGCCAATGCAACAGTGGTAGATAATGCATTATGCATTCCCATAAGCATTCCAGGAGAGGACTCTACATATATTCCCTTTCTCTTCCTTTGAAGGAAATCCCATTTAGTTTGGAGTAATGTGTTCAATCTGTCCTTGGTTATTTCGTCCCAAGTTGGTCTATTGAAATGATGTTCATTTAGCATCATTGGGGTATCTCCCATAGCTATCTTCTTAATGGAGAGAAAATGGTGATCATGTAAACAAATTTTTAGGAATAATTTTTCATTGTATGTACGAATTTCTTTGTGGTGAAGCACAAGGCCTCTTCACAATTTTTGTGGGTAGCGCAGCATTACTAAGAGCCTCCTTTACATTTCGAATTATTCTATTACATTAATTTCTTTTTACTTTGGTAATACCGCCACTGGTCGTTACTCATACAAGTAACTACTCATTTTTCGTCACGAGGTATGAGTGGACCCCGAACATCCAAGTACAGAGCAGAAAAAATCCTCCCCCGCTGGGAATCGAACCCAGGTCACCATGTGTGTGCAATGCCTAGCGCGCTAACTCGCTCTGCCACAGTGACTACTTTTTCATTGGTTGTGCACAAAGGAATATTTAATTCTTCTCTTATCTCATCATTATAGATAGTCATGTGAAAAAGAGCAAAGAGGTCTGCGCTCAAGCACTCATTCCACTTGGTAGCATCTTGAGTCGCTTGACATTTGCTCCTTTTGGTATTTCCTGCTGATGTTTCTAATGCTGTGATTGACGTGGTAATTTTTGCCTTTTTTTCCTCTCCTCCTATAGATATGGTTGAGCCTGGAAGAGTTTTTCCCATGTTCAGATGGAAATCCTCTATTATATGGAGATACATTCTTAATATGAAGTTGGCAGAAGCGATGGCCCTTCTCTTAAGTTTAGCTCTCTCACCATGCTTGATGTAAGAACAGAAGCTTCTTTCTGCTTCCCTGAGTATTTCTCTAGCATTGGTCCCAAATTTTTGATTTAGTCCTTCAATAGTTCTTCTTAATGCATTTGTTTGTATTCGCAAGAACTAGCTAGATTTCTAATTCTGCTATAATACTTGTCTATACTCTCGCCTGTTTCTTGTTTCGCAATACCAAATAAATATCGTTCATAGATCTTGTTCTTTTGAGGTAAAATATATCTGTCGAATGCATCTAATAATTTTTTGAACGTACTTACATCATCTTTCTCTAGAGTCATGAACGTCTTGAGCATTTCTTTATCGAACAAAGATATGATAAATGAAATCTTCATGTCGTCCTGCTGTTTATCCAAGCCTGTCAATTTCATGTAGTTATTGACTTGTAATTTGAATATATTCCAATCTTATGCAATCGTTTCAGTTTTCCATTCAAACATCTTTGGAGCTGGTATAGCATGAGCATTGAGCAATCATTGACATATTGGTTATTTCTTTGTCATTAATCGTTGGTGTCATTATCAAAGAAATAAACTCATGTAACACGAGAAATTAATTAACTATGTGTACTTCAATCTATAATCTATGTTGAAAAACGAAAATTTGCGCTGTCACCATGTTATATGTTAGATACTCTAGTCTAGAAGAGAAAACTGCATTTCAAGTTTATTGGAATAGAACTGATTTTATTTGGAATTCTAGAATTTAGGAAAACTCGTTGAACATAAATATTCTCTGGCCTCAAGGCCTATCACATATGGAAGGAGAGGAAGCTATTGTGCTGCAACTTGAGGACGTAGAGAAAGCCCTCACTCGTCCTCTTCCAGGTCCTATGATCCTCGGAGAAGTAGCACATCTCCGAGGATCATAGGACGAGCGCAAGCCTGCTGCTGCGAAGTGAACATTCATTTTTCTCTTCCTCTGCCCAGACAGAGAGCGAGCAGAAGGAAGGTAGTAATCTTGTGTAGTCGATGTGGACGCAACAGTCCTCTCAGTTCCGGAGCCTTGGGCCTGCAGATTAGAGTGGTCTATCAATAAAATTATTCAAATAATTAGCAGTGAGACATAAATAATACCTGATCGAAAAAAATCCATCACTTGGGCCATTTGAAAAAATATGAAGCACATGTTTTTTTATTCAGTGTGGATCACAAGTTAATACCTTTTTTAAACTTGTAATTTTTTAAGATTAGGTTTTTAATTTTAGATCAATTGGTGGCCCTGAAAGGGGCCATTTTAGTTCAAGTGTGGGACATCTCTAGACATCTGCGGGTAAGCACAAATGATGAATTTCCTCCAGAAAGCATGGTCTATTTTCACTGGATCTCTCATTCTTCAAGTATTTTTCCTTGTCTCGGTTGGCTACTGATTTTTCCATTTCGAATATTTGGCATCTTTCTCTTCCTGTTGCATCCTTGAAATTTTAGGTATGTTTCAATATGAATATTCCGCAGAACTTCTATGACATGGTGAATAGATGTAAGAGGAGCATTAAATAGGTTCTTTAGGTGGCGATGAAAACTTTCGGCTCCATTGGTTGTGTGAGGTACTTGGGATTCAGGCTCTGTCCACAATTCTGGTTGAAAATCACAGACATCCTTGTCAATGTAATTATTAGTACATAATCACTGAAAACTACGACTTTCGGATTATCAGGAGCAATAGACATTAAATCTATCAAGGCATCATCGATTTCTTCCGCTCTAATAAATGGTAGACCAAAAAATAGTCTCAACCATTTACTTTCTGTCGAAGTGATTTTGTAAGTGTTGGCGGCTAGTTCAATTTCCGAGATTTTTCGGTACCAGTTCTGACCCAAGTGAAATCTGCAACACTTTATTAAAGTTGTAGGAAACTGGTGCCGAACTGCTGCGTGTGCTACTTCCTCAAAATCTACAAAAATCACTGAAGGCGTAAAGACACCACTCAGAGAAATGAGATTTTCCCACATGTTGCTGTAGCAGGTCGTTAGAAAATACATTTAAGGCCATGGTTCAAGTTTAAGTCCGCTAATTGGTAACCTCCCCTCATTGCAACGAAAGCAACACCACGAGACTTGATCTGTAACACTGTCGGGTACGCTTCATATCCTCGAGTGGAGAAACCCCAGGAAATAATAATGACTCACCTTGAGTAATAATAATAATAATGTCTTTATTGTATTTTTACCTTTCGGTGTTTACAATGTTTCTTGTTCTACTTACTGACTAACTTACAACTAAATGATGTATATATGTAAATCGGAGACAAAGAGTATGGAAGGAGAGCTGCAACTTGAGGACGTAGAGAAAGCCCTCACTCGTCCTCTTCCAGAAGTTCCAGGTCCTATGATCCCCGGAGATGTTTTTAGATTCAGATTGAGATTTAGGGCGGAATTAATAGACAACATCAATAACTTAAGTCGTTGGTAAGTGTCGATTTTCCCTATCTTACACAGTACGCAATCCGTGACTTAGCGCCACAGAGGTATTACAAAAACGTCTATTAATTCCGCTCTTAGATTTTGGGTTTATATTTGGATTTTAGATGT
>JAMCCL010000859.1:0-14625 GCA_024516035.1 Bactericera cockerelli | reverse complement strand
TTTCAACAGCTGAGTGTGGATGGTGAGATCGAAATTTTGTCATAATAGTTCTTACTTTTCTATTTAGATCTTTTAAATCTGTTGCCGACCAGTTGATAATCCCGAAAGTGTAAGCAAGGATTGGTATGGCCCACGTGTTAATTGTCAGGATTTTATATTTGCTGTACAGTTCCGTTTTCATGATTATATGAACTCTTTTTACAAACAAATCAGTGAAAGTCTTTTTTATTTTCATATCATTTATATTTAGGTTTTGGTGGATTCCAAGGTACTTGTACGTTTCATCAGCTTCGAGTTTGTAGAATTCAGTATCATCCATAAGTTTAATGTTTTCGGATGTGGTAATTTTTCCTTGTTTGACATTTAAAATCTTGCATTTTTCCAGTCCAAATTCCATACATATATCTTTACTAATTTTATTAACGATTTCTAGTTGACTTTGGAGTTGATTTTGGTCATGTGCATACAGTTTCAAATCGTCCATATAAAAAAGATGTGATATTTTAGACTCGGCTGATTTATTGAGTTTGTATCCATATGAGTGTGCATTGAGTATGTTGCTGATGGGGTTTATAGCTAAACAAAACCAAAGGCTGCTATAGCTATCACCTTGAAAGATTCCGGATTTCAATTTGATTTTGTCTGTTCTTATTACATTGTTACTTGATGGAACATTCAATGACAACTCTGTACACCAAATTTTCATAGTTGCTTCAAAAAAATGTATAATTTTGCTATCAATTTTATAAATTTCCAAGATTTTCAGCAACCACGTATGGGGGATCATATCATACGCCTTTCGGTAGTCCACCCAGGCCATCGATATATTTCTTGATTTTATCTTTGCTTGTTTGGTTATGATCGAATCGATGGTAAGTTGTTCTTTAGTTCCAAATGACTTGTTCCTTGAACCAGTTTGTTCCCGTGCCAAAATATTCTTCTGAGTGACATGTTGATAGACTTTCGATTTTATTACTGAAGTAAATATTTTAAAAATTGTTGGCAGGCAAGTTATAGGTCGGTAGTTGGCAGGATGGTTAATGTTTTCATTTTTTGGTAACATGTAAGTTATACCTTCTGTGAAAAACTTGGGTAATTTATTAGGATCTTCGATTGCCTCTTGAAATTGTTTGGCTATAGTAGAATGAGTGTTGGTAAAATGTTTAAACCAATAATTCTGTATTTTTTCAGTGCCAGGTGATTTCCAATTGTCAAGATATTTTACTGCGTATTGTACATCATTTGTATTTATCATTATTGGAGTCATTTGAGGAGTATTTTCCATTCTTTTTTCTTCTTCTTTTATCCAATAAGCATTTTTGTTATATTGTTTTTCTCGGCTCCATATATTATTCCAAAAATCAAATAGGAATGAACTAGATGGTGGTTCATTATTTTTTGGTGGAAGTGTTGAATTTAAATCACGATAAAATCGTTTTTGATTCATACGGAAACTTTTATTTTGAAGAAATCTTTTGTTGCGTTTGTTATATTTTCTTATTTTTTGTCCAAGAGCTGATACTTTTTGTTTTAGTTGTTCGACATGGATTCTCAAGTTTGGGATAAAGTTTGCTTTCCAATGTTTTATTTTCGCATAGTAACAAAGATTATATATTTTATTTTTAATTGATTTTGAGACTTGGAAATTGCCCTTGAAAAATTGTTCAATCAAACTGATGTTTCGGCGCGTTTTATTAATTGTTTCTTCAAGTCTTCGCTTCCATGGAGGATCTTGTTTTTTCCAGGAGGTATTTTGACGTGGATTCTGGTTTCGTTCTTTGATGGATATATTCAGTAAGCAACAAACAGTAAGTGCTGCACAGTATACAAAAGCATGTGTGTCTGCCAAACTATTGCTGCTTTCAAATTGATGTTTCAAAGTATCATTTACTCGTTGAACTGTTTTTCTACTTTTGTCATTATATTGTAACTTGGGAATATTTGGTCTATCTTTTGGTGACATATTTTCATATTTCAATTTGAACTTCAAGAATGATTGCTCAATTTCACTATCATTGGTGTCGTTGCTGATGGAACTAGAAATGTCAGGACTCGTGGTTGATGATTGGGTTTGATTATTGATAGTGTGTTCGTTTTCACCACTTTGATCCTCGGTGGAACTTCTTTCATTCTGTCCAGCATTGGTTCTTCTTACTTTCTCTTTGATCTGATCAATCTCGATTTTTGAGAATACATTTCTCTTTAGGACAGATCGAACTTGTGAAGATAATCTGCTACCTTCCAATTTTTCATGATCGAACTCGCTGTTCCAAATACTCTTCAGTCGGGATATGTAGTTCTTCTTGTCAGTCTCAATATTAGTGGCTTTATAGTATGCATATAAAATATCAAGGTTTTTGTTTCTTGTCCAATGCATACGACTTTTGTGACCTGCATTAGTATTTTGAGAAGGTTGAGAAGAAAGATCGGAATGATTGAATAAGGATTCATTCGAGATATTTCCAGGTAAGATATTTGTCACATTAGTCCTTGTGGTAGTTTGTTGAGCTTCATGCAGAGTGCCACTTGGTTCATACTCTGTGTTCAAATTAATAATTTGAGTTGTGTCGGTAAAAGGTTGACTCAGCAAGGCATCGCCGGCCGGGTCTTTGATATGTCGGATTGGGGAAACGGTTTCATTCAAGTCACTGTCTGAAGACTCATGGGTGAATCTGGGTCTATATTATATTATGAGAAGTGTATAAAATATTGGCCAGTAAGAGGAAAAATATTGATTAATGTAGATCAAAACAATGATAAATTATAATAAAATATTATGTATTGAGCAGTCTCTGTGGTCGTCGACTGGTGTAGGTAAAACACAAAGTTTGCAAGGTGACCTGGGTTCGAATCCCGGCTAGGTAGAATTTTTTTAACTCTGTACTTTGGATGTCCGGTTTTCTCGTGAGAAGAAAAACAGTAGTTGGTAGTTTGAGTCAACCTCCTATGACCGTTTAATTTCGAACGAAGTGAGTATGGTTTAACTCGATCAACATTGATTTGTCACGTGATATAAGTTGCATATTTTGTCCAATCGAGCTGAAATTTTCAGGGTATGTTTCATGGATACATGTCTGCCTATTAATTAATAATAATTATTAAATGTGTATCTAGCCAGCCTCCGTGGCTTAATGGTTGTGACTACTGCCCGTTGTCCAGAGTTCGCAAGTTCAACTCTCGGATGGGGCAGACTTTTCGACGAAAATTCTGGTTCATCCAAACACGTGAGGCTGGCATTTCCGGCCCTATCCAGGCTGGGTGAGGTTAATGTGGGTAGCTGGTACGATTCCCAGCGAATGGAAGGTAAAACCCCCGTCCTGACTATCTCAGTCAGGACGTTAAAACCAAATAAAATCATCTGGTCACAGTAGATCTAATTAGGTCGCAGTGTTAATTGTAAGGGTTTCATTGGAAACCCTGCAACCAGGTCAGATAATAATAAAAATGTATATCTAGAACGATTTCTTACTTTTTCTGTTTATATTGATTATGCTGAAATGACACCATGTTTAGCAACTTACCGACCTCAGTAGCTTGATCGATAAGGCAGTGGACTTGTAACGTAGAGGTCGGTGGTTCAAGTCCCGGTTTCAGCGTAGATTTAGTAAAGCGACTTTGAGTAGTTGTGACTTCACTTTGATGTTTAGGAACTTGAAGTTAGGCAAATATATGGGTCATCATTTCTTAAAGCCATAGTAAGAACCAGTTTCAAACAATCGGACGGTTTAGGGAAGTGTAGATTATGTAACTCAGTTTATAAACTAGGAAGTGGAACTTCTAATTTATTGAAACACTAGCGGTTTACACCCGCCGCTTCGTCAGCCCATCACACACACAAAACACACCACACCACACCACCACACACAACACACAAATCACACACACACACACATCATACACTCACATCACACAAAAACACACACACACCACACCACACACTCACACCACACACTCACACCAAACACTCACACCAAACACTCACACCACACACTCACACCACACACACACACAACACATAGCTCAAGAAGTCCTTACCCGGCATAGCTCAAGAAGGGCTCATCAGAATTTTGCGATCGATATGTCAAAGGAAAGCTCAGACCCTTGCCTAAAAAGTTCTCACTTTGAGTTGATATGTCGTCACTTCAAATTAAAAAAAAAAAATGTCATTTAGGTCACAATATTTTACGTGTTACCCATCCATTTTTTTACCTTACCTGGCGTAGCTCAAGAACGGCTCATTGAGAAATTACTCGAATCCACTATTCCATTTACATCCGCTCTCAGAATCTCAAAAACCAAGTACAAAAGAACCTGGGTAAATACTCGGTACTTTTATGTAATCGATTACTGAAGTACCGGTTCTATGAAATACTCGGTATTACCCATCTCTAATTATTGCCAACAATACTGAAACGGGGTATTTTTCTGTTAGTGAATCTAGCAGTGGGTTTCAAATTTTTGAAAATATCAACAAAATTGCTGAGCGCTATCTAGTGTCACTGAAAGGATCACACTTGTTACCTCAAGTTTTCTCCTCTCTTCAGAAAGTACTATAAAATTTTCTCTCAGCATTTTTCTAAAGTTTCTTTTTGTTTGCGGGGCTTGATGGAAAAAGGGCGTAAGTCGATTTACGCCCTTTTTGCATCACTAATTGAGGAAAATCAATTAAATCAAAAAGTAGTGATATACCCCAAAAAACACTTCGTGTAAAAATAGTCGTCAAGTGTTGGAATAATTAAAAAGAACTGATATCAAAAACGTCAATTTTCTATGTTTCAAGGAATTATTTTTCACGTAATTAGTCACACAACAAAATAATACTCTTGAAAGAACCATGTTGTATAGTTACAGAACCACGTCCTTGACTAATGCATACTGTTTTGTTAGCAGATTACTACACATAAATTTCAGAACAAAACAGTGTGCAGTAGTCAAGGACGTGGTTCTGTAACTGTACAACATGGTTCTTTCAAGAGTATTATTTTGTTGTGTGACTAATTACGTGAAAAATAATTCCTTGAAACATAGAAAATTGACGTTTTTGATATCAGTTCTTTTTAATTATTCCAACACTTGACGACTATTTTTACACGAAGTGTTTTTTGGGGTATTATACTAAACACGAGCTATAAATTTCACTGGAATTTTCTTTTATGAATTTTGCAACTGTTACTCTGAAACATTTTGAAATAATACATCTTTATTATTTTCTGCCACCGACCCGTTTGCCCTCAGCTAACCTAAACTACAAAGAATGACATGAGAGGATAGGGAAGAGCGGGGCAAGATGAATCGGAGAGAATGAAGACATAAAGAGAAAGGGGATGGAAGAAGGGGGAGGGAAAAGAAGAATAGAGAGAGAGAGAGAGGGGTGAGAGAGACAGAGAGAAGTAGGAGGAATAGCTGAGGAGAACGGCAGAATCAATGATAAAAGTAAAAGATAGGAGGGGAGGGGATATATAAATGAGCGTAGTGGAGAGGAAATTAGCAAGGACATGAAGAGGAAAAGGAGGAGGGAGATGAAGGAAAGTAGGAGAGGGATACATAATGGAAATTGGAAACCACCGGTTGGACTACACCACCGTCTGCTATTATGTCTATGTATTACTTTATATACAAATGGTGCGTTACATAAATATACAATCTATGTATGTAGGAATTAGGTATGTATATGATGGTATACGTATAGATGTATAATAATTTAAGGCGTGATGAAACGCTCACGCGGTTCTAGGGATATTTTCCTATGCGGTCATACGTCAGGGAGGTTTTAGTTGGTAGGTGCTGATACATAGAATACCATCAAGTCTAACATACCTTGACAAGATCCAAAATGTGTCTTCAGAGGTGGTTAACCAAACCTGTACGCCTTGTCTGAGATTTCAAGATAAGATTAATGAGCCTTGGGCTTAGTTAGGCAGGTTAGGCTAGGTTAAAAAAAGCGAATAACATATCCTCACCTAACCTCACAGGGTACAGGGTGGAATTGATGCATATTTTGAAATGAAAATTGATATAGGTAAATTGATATAGGTAAATACCTCTGTGATATTCAAGTCGACATTTTGCGTAGGTATTGTTTTTAATGGGGACCTGTAAGAACTTACTCGAGAATTAGTGGATCCCCTATTTTGTTTAGTAATGACTTGGCTTATTCAACTTTATTTTAATTAGCCCAAAAGTTATACGATAAATTTACCTACATTTTTCTTAAATTGGAGTGCTTATAATTTTCCCCCCATTTTTTTACTACAGTAACATTCACTTTTGATTGGCTACCGTTTTCGGCTACTTTCTCTAAAACGTAATTTAAATTACAGACTTGGCATCATGGCAATGTTGTCTTTTGTAAGCAATTAGAAATCTTCAACTGGAAGTCTGGAATTGAGAAGAAAAAAAAAGTCGCAGCAGAGTAACCGCCCTTTTAAGCTGTCTCTCATTCTCCTCTTCTCTTTCTCTCTTCTTTCCGGTACTATCCTCTCTTCCTCTCTGCGTTTCACTCTTCCTTTTTCTTCCTTTTCCCATCCCTTTCTCATTCTTCTCATCTAATAAATTTACTTTCTACAAACGAATTTTTACTTATTTGTTCTAATTTCTTCGACTTTTTGGAAAGCACAGAAAGGCGTGTACGGATTTTAAATTTTAAAGTTTTACATAAATATCCCACTGTCTTTTCTATCGTTGAAAAGAAAGAAAGACACTGAAAAGTAAGTTTTAACATGTAATAAAAGAATTTACTGGGTATCGCAGAATTTTAGAACTTTTCCGTATCTCTAATATCTCACTTTTCCCTATAATTCAGCCCCTGGTCGCTGCTCACATTAAAGCAGGAACTCATGAGGTTTGATTCGACCGTGGACATTCAAGTACAGACATTCAAGTATCACCGTGCGTGCAAGCCTAGTGCGCTAATCACTTGGCCACAGTGCTTTAACATAGTAACCAGTAAACATTCAAACTGGATGAACCAAGAAAAGTATTATAGGACACAATAGAGTCACAGGAACATTTCTTCAACTCCTTCGAATTGAACATTTTCTTCAACTCTTCCAATCATATCTGAAGTAATTGGAACATTATTTTCTCTTTAGGAGCTGTAATAATTATTATAGCATCATCAGTACCTACAACAAAACTTTTATCAAATAAAACCTAAGCGGAAATAATCAAACACAGAAGTCAGTATAGTATTCTTGGTTAGTTTCGGTGAAGTTTGAAAATGTTCATCCCTTCAACCCTCAAAATTAGGCAGATCCCCTATCAACACCTTTCAAACTCTCAGGCCAGGTTCAGATGTGTTTCTTCTGTTGGTTTTTTTCCCCACTCACGTTTATAATCTACTTTCCTCCGAAATTTGAACTTTCCAGGCAAACTTTTAAAGCAAAAGTTTTACACTCAAATTTCACACCCCGACACAGCTCCGTCGAAAACTTTTTGCTCCTCAGAATAATGCGCTACCCAAATATCTTAATGAAACACAGTTTAAGTACTTAATTATCAATGAAGTAGGAGCTTGTCCTGCACTGCGACTAAACTTAATGAGAGACAGTAAAGTTCCTGTTTGAAGAAATCCAGATGAGAACCGAAAAAACACTCACAGTATGAGGTACACGAAATATGAGTAAGTAAGAAGTATGAGTATACATGAATTATGAGTAAGCAAGAAGTATGAGTATGCAAGAAGTATGAGTAAGCAAGAAGTATGAGTATATACATATATAATTTATAAATATGCAACAAGTATGAGTAAGTAAGAGTAGGTTCTTCGTCTATCTTTATGAAAAAAAAAAAAAAAAAAAACAATAAAATCTCTATCTGTTTAGATTTGTGGTAGAGCTCACAGTGTGAGAATCTTGCCGCTAAAGCCACAAAAAAGTGGTATGGCCTTTGTTAAGACTTTTGGGACATACTATTGATGTATTTCATAAATGAGGAACAGTGTGAGAGAGAGAGAGATTTGTAAATTGCTAATTGATTATTATTTTTTATTTTTTAAGAAGAGGAGAAAATCTTTTAAAGACGAACACCCCCAAGTTTGTGGTGAACAGTGGGGGATTTATTTGTGCTGATAACAGTGCACTTTCACCCACTAAAACCACCTCTTCCTCTAACATCTGTACCCCGAAACCTTTACATAACATTACTTGAGCTAATTGATTTAAGTTCTTAGTTTTCGCAAGTCAAGAGGTTTTAATGTTCACATAATAATACAGTTTGGTAAGGTAAGTACATACTGAATATTGTAGAATTACATGTATTCAGAGTAATAAGGTAAGGCGAGGTCCTGTTTCCTGGAATTGAGCTACCAGTGAGCAGGGATAGTGGGAGGGTGGGTCAAGCTCTCCAGGCATTCTCAATTGTGTTCAACCCTGTTGTCGCAACTCCCGCGGGGTTCACAAGAATTTCAATTTGCGGGAGGAATTTTTCATTTGAAAAGAGCTATAAATACGTAGCAGCACAGAATTGTGTATGGTGGTAACACTGTTCCCTGATGCAGTCTATGATTGTGTGTGTACTGTCAACGCCTTCCAGTTGGCGAATTCAAGTATTTACATTTTTTTTTTTTTTAATAATAATAATATTATCCCTTTATTCATACTGCCCGATAAGTATTAAAGTCCCATTATTCCAGCAGTAAGCCCGAGTGCCGCCTTTACCACTGAGCTACCGGGACAGACATTTAAGTATTTACATATAATTCTGATGTACATATAAGAGTAATAATAGTCCAGTTATATTATAATAGTACTATTACTACTTTTTTTTATCGGTTTTTGTTTCCTCAATATTTTTAAAACTTGAAACAGCTATTAACCCTTATCTTGGCAATGTGTATATTTGGATACCATCAGTTTTTTTTACTCTATTGGCCAAAAATTAATCCTAAAGCATTTTTTCTTCCACAGAACATTTAAAATTATTTCAATTTTTGAACGCTTTATTTAAAGTGGCAGGATGGAGCTCTTCCATCCAACTGATCCAACCATCCAATAATCATCCTTCCATCCAACCATCCAATAATAAATTAAAAATTGAAATTCTCTGCCTAGATAAGGGTTTGTGGTCTATGTTGTAACTTGGCCATCCCGTGGTATGCCTAAATTGCCTTCCTTCTGATGAGCGAGAAGTGACACAATACTTCCCATTTAGGTGCTGGTTTAACACAAACACAAAAAAAGCTACAAGATAGACCACAAAGCACAAAAAAAAAAAAAAAAAACAAACAAAAAACACAAGCAGACCTAATACAAATATTAAACACATAATTTAATACATATATTTTATAGCCTTTGGGGCGAATCGAAAGCTAAAAATTGGTAAATTATGAGCCAACTCAATCTTGCCCATCCGATTTAATTTACCTATATGTTTCGCCCTGGGGCCTCTGATTATTTCACACCCACAGGTATTCTTGTATTAATAACAGCTTACAGTATGCTCCTACACTTTGTTCCTTTCCTTTGTTTGTTTTTAGCCCTCTATAATACTCACAAATGTTCAAACATGACAACAAAAAACCTAATAACTTCACAGCAATAAAACTTCCCCGAAAATAGGAAAGAAAACTCGAAAAACAACTCCCGAAAAAGTTCGTGTGTGGAGAAAGTTTCTTCTCAAAATAAAAGAGAATGTTATACTTGTGTAAAAACTCGTTTCACCATATTGTATAATGTATTATATTAATTTTACCTACCTACGCACTCCTTATACAAATTTTCCTCCTGTTCTAACAAAAATTGAAACTTGTGAGCTTTGTGAATGATTGTTTGTATGTTCGCACGTGTGTAAGAGGACCGCCTAGCAAAAGTTTCCTATGTTAGGCGTTTTGAAATATTTATTTACGTAGGTGAAACTGTGAATATCAGTGGTTAGTAAGTAATTCGACTATTAACAAATATCAATCTGATTTTGTACAAAATGCTCATGTATTATGTAGTTATGTTATATGTAAATTTAATTGTACAAATAAAGGCTTTTTACATTACTAACAATTATTGTTGGAGCCTCCTAGGGTGGAATTAAAAAATGACATTAAAAAAAACATGGAATCAAAATTCTCTCAAATTTTATTTACTTCAATTTCACTACATAAAGTTTTTTTTTTTTTTTTTTTTTTTTTTTTTTTTTTTAATGCAAATTCTTGAATTATAAGCGAAAATCCAAAAATGGGACCTTTTTTCACCTCCTTTGTCCCCCCTTATTCACCTAAAACTATGCATCTTTATTTACCTAACTCCGTTTTCTCCCATCCTAGACGTCAGAAATTTTAGTATATTCAGTATTTCACCCTATTCAACTAGTATCCGAAGGAATTGGCTGTGTCACCTCCCACGCACTCTACATCTTAATCCTTAATGAGACTAGGTATCGTATATGTAAAAAAAATCTAAAATTTATTCATTTTATTATGATTCTACACAGATAGGCAGTAAAAAATTTCTAATCCATGGGAGAAATCTTGCTTCACAGAGTCTGTACATTGCACAGGCAGAAACTTTCCGGACATACCTCACTGAAGGTCGCAAAACTTCTTCGAACAAAGCATCAAGTTCCTGTCCGCAACTTCACTTGGTACGTGCGTGTCTTCCGCCACTTATATTGTCACATACTGGAGGCTGCCAACATCGACTGCTACGCCACTACCAGCTAGTGTCGGTCTCTACATGAAACACGCGGGCCAGTGGAAAGCGGGCCAGGGTGTCATTGCCCCGCTACACCTGCTAATTGGATGCTTGACTCTTCATGTGGTTGGTACTTCCCTTGGAAGAATATGTAGTGGAGAACTTGTATACCTCAAACCTGTCCATAAAAAAACCATCCACTATCGCTCCTTTATGTATTCAAAGCATGTACCTAAGAAGAAGAAATAATTTGTTATTGTTGTTGTTATTAATCTGTGTGTTATAACAATTCAAAACGGCCGTTTTATGAAAAAGGTTCATTACAAATGAAGATGAACGTCTTGAGTTCTTCCATTTACTTCCTCCATGGTATTACTTACCTTTTTCGTGGAGACTAGATTGATTGACGTTGCAAAAATATTCATGCAAGTAGGTAACCGTGGGCCGAGTGGAAATTCCGTTCTGGCTTGCACGAATGTGGGGACTGGATTCGATTACAGCCAGTGCAGAAAAATTTTTGTCTGTAACTTGATGGTCGGGGTGTACTATACTCGTGAGGCATAAAGGAGTAGCTATTGTATCCTTTATCCTCAGAGGTATTGAGTACACCGAGAACATCCAAGTCAGAAGCAGAAAATTCTGCACTGTGGTAATCGAATCCGGTCACCTGCGTGCAAGCCGACGGAAATTCCATCGGCACGGTGACTACTTGCATGAAATTATTTTGCAACTCATTCAATCTAGTCTCCAGAAAAGGTTAGAAATACCCTGGAGGAAGTAAATGGAGAATCAAGACGTTCATCTATTTGTAATGAAAACCTGTTTATAAAACGGCAGTTTTGAATTGTTATAACACACTTGATAATACAAAACGAATAAAATTATTTCTTCTTCTTTAGGTACATGCTTTTGAAGGTAATAAGGGAGCGATAGTGGATGGTTTTTTATGGGACAGGTTTGAGGTATTACAACGTTCTCCATACTATTCTTCCAAGGAAGTACCAACCACATGAGAGAAGTCAGCATCCGTATTGAGCTGGTGTGTGCGGGGGCAATGGACCTGGCCGCTTGTCCACTGGCCCCGGTGTTTCTGTAGGAGAGCGACACTGAGTGGTTGTGGGTAGCAGTCGAATTGTTTGGGCAGGCTCTCCAGTATGTAGACAGAAAATCAGTGGCGGAGGACACGCACGGTACCAAGGTGAAAGTTCGGAGGGATTGATGCTTTGTTGCGAGAAGTTTTGCGACCCTTTCAGTGAGGGGGGAGGTAGTCCGAAAGTTTCTGCTGTGCAATGTACAGAGCTCTGTGAAGCAAGATGTCTCACATGGATTAGGAAATTTTTACTGCCCAATCTGTGTAGATCATACTAAACTGAATAAATTTTTATTTTTTTTACTATACGATACTAGTCTCATTAAGGATTAACTGTTAGAGTTGCGTGGGAGGTGACACAGCCAATTCCTACGGGATACTAGTAGAATAGGGTGAAATATGAATATACTTAACATTTCTGCGTTAGGATGGAGAGAAAAACGGAGTTAGTGTACATAAAGATGCATAGTTTTAGGTGAATAAGGGGGGACAAAGGGGTGGAAAAAGGTCATTTTTGGGATTTTGCTTTATAATTCAGAATTTGCATTAAAAACAAAAAAAAAAAAAAAAAAAAAAAAAAAAAAATTTATCGTAGTGAAATTGAAGTAAATAAAATTTGATAGAGAATTTTGATTCCATGTTTTTTGTAATGTCATTTTTTAATTCCACCCTGGAGGCTCCAACAAGAATTGTTAGTAATGTAAAAAGCCTTTATTTGACAATTAATTTACATATAACATAATACATAATACATGAGCATTTTGTAAAAATCAGATTGATCTTTGTTAATGTCGAGATTACTTACTTATCCCACTGATATTCACAGTTTCACCTACGTAAATAAATATTTCAAAACGGCCTAACATAGGAACCTTTTAGCTAGGCGGTCTCTTACACACGTATGCGAACATACAAAACAATCATTCACAAAGCTCAAAGTTCATTTTTGTCTGTAGAACAGGAGGGAAAATTTGTATAAGGAGTGCGTAGTGTAGGTAAAATTAATAAATACATTATACAATATGGTGTGATGAAGTGTTTTTACACAGTATAAATTTCTTTTGTTTGAGAAGAAACTTTTCCTCACCCACGAACTTTTTTCGGGAGTTGTTTTTCGAGTTTTCTTTCCTATTTTTTTCGGGGAAGTTTTATTGCTGTGAAGTTGATTGGTTTTTTGTGTATGTTTGAACATTTGTGGTATTTATAGAGGGCTAAAATCCAAACAAGGAAAGGAAACAAAGTGTAGGAGATTTCTGGTAACAAAGGCTGTTATTAATACAAGAATACTGGGGGTGTTAAATAATCAGATGCCCAGGGCGAAACATATAGGTAAATTTAAATCGGATGGGGAAAGATTGAGTTGGCTTCATAATTTACCAATTTTTAGCTTTCGATTCGCCAAAGGCTATAAAAGTATATGTTATGGAGAATTATGTGTTTTTTAATATTTGTATTAGGTTGCTTGTGTTTTTTGTTTGTTTTTTTTTTTTTTTTTTTTTTTGTTGCTTTGTGGTCTATTTGTAGCTTTTTTTGTGTTTGCGTGTGTTAAACCAGCAACTAAATGGGAGAGTCTTTGTGTCACTTCTCGCTATCAGACGGGAAGCTATTTAGGCATACCACGGGATGGCAAGTTACAACATTAGACCACAACCCTTTCTAGGCAGAGAATTTTCAATTTTTAATTTATTATAGGATGGTTGGCTGACGGATGATTATTGGATGGTTGGTCAGTGGATGGAAGAGCATCCATCCTGGCCAATTTAAATAAGCGTTCAAAATTTGAAATAATTTTAATGTTTGTGGAAGGAAAAAATGCTTTAGGATAATTTTTTGGCCAATAGAGTAAAAAACTGATGGTATCCAAATATACAACATTGCCAAGATAAGGGTTAATAGCTGTTTCAAGTTTTAAAAATATTGAGGAAACACAAAAAACCGATAAAAAAAGTGCCAGTAATAGTACTATATAAATATAACGGACTATTATTATCTTATATGTAATCCAGTAATTAAATATGTAATACTTAAATGTCTGTTCCCGGTAGCTCAGTGGTTAAAGGGGCACTCGGGGCTTACTGCTGGAATAATGGGATTTAATATTATCGGGCAGTATGAATAAAGGGATAATATTATTATTATTAAAAAAAAAAAATGTAATCTTGAATGCGCCAACTGGAAAGGCGTTGACAGTTCACACACAATCATAGACTGCATCAGGGAACAGTGTTACCACCCATAACCAATTTGTTGCTGCTTAGTATTTATAGCTCTTTGCAAATGAAAAATTCTCCCGCAAATTGAAATTCTTGTGATCCCGCGGGGAGTTGCGACAACAGGGTTGAACACAATGAGAATGCCTGGAGAGCTTGACCCACCTCCCATATCCCTGCTCACTGGTAGCTCAATTCCAGGAAAAGGGATCGCTTACTTATTACTTGAATTAATGTAATTCTACCAATATTCAGTATGTACTTACCTTACCAACTGTATTATATGTGAACATTTAAAACCTCTTTCTTGTCTTGCGAAAAAATAAGGAACTTAAATCAATTAGCTCAAGTAATGTTATGTAACGGTTTCGGGGTTACAGATGTTAGAGGAAGAGTTGGTTTTAGTGGGTGAAAGTGCACTGTTATCAGCACAAATAATCCCACTGTTCACCACAAACTTGGGGGTGTTCGTCTTTAAAAGATTTTTTCTCCTCTTCTTAAAAAATAAAAAATAATAATCAATTAGCAATTTACAAATCTCTCTCTCTCTCAACCTGTTCCTATTTATGGAAAATACATTCAATAGTATGCCCCCAAAAATCCTTTAAAAAAGGGGGCCAAACTTTTTTTTTTTGCGGAAAAATTTTTCCCACTGTGGCTCTTTCCACAAATCTAAAAAAATAGGAAATTTTTTTGTTTTTTT
>JAMCCL010000858.1:0-10000 GCA_024516035.1 Bactericera cockerelli | reverse complement strand
GTATGACATTATGTTATTACCGATAAGGCGGCGGACTTGTAACCCGGAGGTCGGTGGTTCAAGTCCCGGTTTCAGCATAGATTGAGTAAAGCGAGTTTGAGTAGTTGTGACATCACGAAAGTGAATAGCACAAATATGATAACTTATTACATAATATCGTACTTAACACAGTTCCACAAAGAAGCTGAAGGTAAAAGATAAGGTAGGTACATACCTACTAAAGAAATGTGAGCGTAATATAAACGTCACATCAATAAACGATTGTTTATCTTCGTCAGCAACGCCTGCATCTGAATTATCTGCGATGAAAAAAAATGGAAAGGTCTACCTATCTAAATTCTGTGAGATTACATTTATTATAATATACCTACTCTTCTCAGAAACAATTGCATCAATGGCTGAATGTTACTTTATTAGCTATCATACTTGTGTTAATCACTTTCGTGATGTCATAACTACTCAAACTCGCTTTACTAAATCTACGCTGAAACCGGGACTTGAACTACCGACCTCCAGGTAACAAGTCCGCCGCCCTATCGATTAAACTACTGAGGTCGGTCTAATCAGGTTGAATGTTACTCATTTTAACGCGAATGTCAGAGGACACTTCTAACTTACTCCTATATTTGTGTTTTACAAATACAACATGAAAAGCCAGATTCGCACATATAATTATGTGGTAACAAAGGGTAGTAGGGCTTTTATTATTTTTTTGTGGAGACTTGATATTGATTTTCATCAAAAAATCAACTAAACTACTAGTGTTAAACATATATTATCTTTCACGGTCTCTGTGTACGGTCAAAATTTTATCATATTTTGTGTACAACTGAAAATGGCTTCCCGTACCATCTGAAACTGCCCCGAGTACCACCGTTTGAGAACCTATGGTTTAATTCATGAGAACAACGTGGAGTCCCCCCGCACCTCTGCTCCCATCGCTTCGTTGCAATGAGAGAGGCACGGGGTTCCATACAGTTCTGCATCTGATTTGCGTTTCAATAGGCGAGGCGGGGGGTGGGTTTTTCGATGTTAAAACCTCTCTCCTGGCGTTACGGTTGGAGTACAAAATTCGGGGTTTGTTGTTCCTGGGAGTACATAATTCAGAGATTATTTTGGTATGCGGTAAAATATTCTAGCTCCATCGGTTAAAATCGTGAAGTTAGCACCCGACATGTTCCAACCTCTCTCCTGGGGTTACGGTTGGAGTACAAAATTCGGGGTTTGTTGTTCCTAACAGTACATAATTAGTACATTATTATGGTAGGTGGTACAAAATTCTAGCTTCAATGTCGGGTGCTAGCGTGAAGTTAGCACCCGACATGTTTCAACCGCTCTCCTGGGGTTACGGTTGGAGTACAAAATTCGGGGTTTGTTGTTCCTAACAGTACATAATTAGTACATTATTATGGTAGGTGGTACAAAATTCTAGCTTCAATGTCGGGTGCTATCTTCACGGACCTATCAGAGGGAAGGCATACTACGGAATTTGCAGGCTACAACACAGACACATAAGCTTCTACAGTAATGTTTCATGGCTACGAAATAAAAAAACCTGTGAAAAACTTACATCTTTTAAAAGAAATATACTTAAAACCATCTCAAAGTATAGTCACCATGGTCTAGTGGTTTAGTGGAATAGCCTTGCAGGTAGGGTGACCTGAATTCGATCTTCAGCAGGGCAGGATTTTTTCTGTTCTGTTTCTGCATGTCCGAGGTACACTCATAAATCGTGAGGAAAAATGAGAAGCTGCCCTAAAGTGAGCAGAAACCAGTGCAGAATAATGGACAAAAATAAGATATTGGGATATTTAAGGAAAAGAAAAAGTCCTATAAGGGTGCACTAACCATTAAAATTGTGGTATGATAACTCAAATGTGTGACTATCTATCTACCAATGAATTAAAAGGAGTTGTCTCTTACGAATACCACAGCCCAAACCGTAAAAAATATCGAAATTTTCATGAGATTCGACGACTCCTAAACCCCAGGTCTCTCTAATTTACAAATATATTTATAAAAAAATAAAAAAATGTATTAACATTAGTTTCTAAGTACTACAGGGTCATCCACTAGTTCGAATATTCCTTAGCATTTCCTTTAACTTAGATCTTCGTATCTATAAAGTTTTTTCACGGTCCAAATAATAAACCCCGTTCAGATTAAGAATTCACTGCTAATAGAAATATGTAATTTCCAGGGGATGCACTCGAGTTACGGCCCGAGGCATGGCCCTATATTTATTTTCCTAACCCTACTCTACACAATGAGGCATTGCCGTACATCGTTTCGGGCTCGAATTCAGCGCCACCGATTCCAAGGCAGTTTCGATCATTGTTGGGTGCCAGTCCAATGCATGTGACCACACTGGACGTTGCTGCACTGATGTGTGCCAGGTGCGACTACCGCTGTCTTCTGAACTCTTTGTGTGTCAATAATGAGCATCTAAGTTAAGTGCATTGGGACTGAACCCAAAAGAACTATTTCAATTTCATCTTTTTAGAAGGTAGCTGGCAGTTGATGATCATTATTTGGCCATCGAAGGCATCACGTCAGTTTGAAACAAGGTGACCCACCAAGTCCAAACCACGCTAAACGTTGCTTGATATCAGTGATCAAAAGAGAACTGGTGTATTCAACGTGCCATCGACACCATCTCTTGTTTTGAATTCAAACCCAATCGCAAGTCATGAAGATAAAAGACATGTCGACCTCATGAAATATTTAAAACTCAATTTTTATCTCCGATTCAAAATTCCCCACCTCCACTTTATCCCTAACCCTGATTGATGTTGGCAATGTTCCCGCCGTGTCCCAACGAAGACCCTTGGAAATTCTCTCAAGGGAATTTCCGACCGTCTTCTGGCATTGTTTTTGTCCCTCGTTTCTCCCTCTCTCCAGGCCCTTAGCTATGGGACTCGACGGTGGGGCATATTTCTAACCACACGCAGTGAGGGAGCGAAGTGACGTCACTAAATGAGGTTCTGTTTTACTTGGGTACTGGACGATTTGGCTTTTGATTGTTTATCTGTCTGTTTGCTTGTCTGTCTCTCTGTTCCGCGATAACTCCGGACCGGATTCTTCAAATTTGATGAAATGTAGGTAGTATACGTGTTCATTGGGATCCTGTAATTTTACCGATTGTTTTTTGGACCGATTTATTTAGGCGACTCGGGGGCTGTTTGGGGGCCATTTAGGTGAAAATTGAAAATGATTTTTTTTTTTTTTAAATTTTATTGAATTAAACAAGGCTCTTGAAATTTTGTGGTTCAAATCCCAATTCTGGCAAAATAATAATATACAATAGAAAGTTTAAGTGATTGCCTGTGTTATTACGATAGTGATTAACACTAGATAATCAAACACTTCGGTTGGGGTGTGAAAAACCCCCTTTCAAAGAGACATAATTATTTTCATGATAATATTTAACTTTCAAAAGTACCTAACTTTGTTCCCCTCTTCTTAAAGTTTTTCCTTGTCACATGTTGTGTCATTAACTATTCATTTTATTTATCTCATTACTTATTTCAACAGCAATTTTCAACAATTTTTATAGATGTAAATTTTTTTTGAAAAATGCTGTTATCGGAATGATGAATTCTATTACATTACGCCTTCTCTCTCTGAAATGGCAACGTAGACTCGGCCCTGTCTGTTTTCTCATTTTTATATGAAAATGCTATCTACCCCAACAACGGCTTTCCCCATCCCTTCCTAATTTAGTTTTGAAGGTAAGTTCTTTATGATGGGACATTCGTTTTTGTCTTGTGGTCAACTGAGTCATGGTTTTCTCTCTCACTTTCTCTTTTGCTAATATAACTATGGATTATGTAGGGTATTCCCTGAAGATAGAATTTTTACATTTTATAAATTTTGATATAGGTGGATGGTAGTTAAGTTTTATACTATGAACAATCTATCTCTCTCGATTTCGAAATCTGCATGTATTTTGGCAACAACAACAAAAATCTTGCTCTTTCTTTTAACGGAAGGCGAACTAACTTCATTAGGAAACTTTATCCTTCATTTTTACTTTTTAAAGATAAGAAAAGAAAAAAAAAAGAAAAAAACAGGAAAGAGTATCAGGAAAGAATCAGGCAAGCATACAGACAAAGAGGAAAGAATTCGAGAATCCAAAACTTTATAATTACTGCAAGGTTATCAAATATTTATCAATAACTTCCTACAGGAGAAAGAGCCAGCGAACTAATGAGAAGTAATTAGATCGGAAGAAGGAGAGAGAGAAAGAGAGAGGAATAGAAAGAGACAGAGAGAGAGAAAGAGAAAGAGAGAAATAGAGAGAGAGAGAAAGACAGAGAGAGAGAGAGAGGAAGAGACAAAAGTAGAGAAAAATGGAAAAAGAAGGAGAGAGAGACAGATGGGGCTTAGAATCAGGAGGTAGATAAAGAAAGTAAAAAGGAAAAAAGCAAAGAAAGAAAGAGAAAGAAAAAGAGAGAAAGAACTCATACCAACATAAATTAGCGTTATGTTGGTATGAAATGTGTACCCCTATCGTTTTCGAGATAGCGACCCTAGCTTAGGTGGCAGTGTAAAGGCCTCCGTTGTGCGCGAACACAACGGAGGCCTATACAGTATACACTGGATCCTGGGGTAGAGCCAGTACCCCTATCTAACCATGTTATATGTAAGAGGACACAACGGAGTCCCGAAAATTGTCTATATCAAGCTATACGAGTAGGTACCAGGGTCTGGAGTCTAGGGTCTAGGTACATGTCTTCGTTGTGATCGCCTACTTCGGTATAAAACGATAAGGCATGTTTCGTGAAAATTCGTTTTGGTGGGCTGTCAAACTAACGCAGCTCCTTGTTGTATTCATGAATTCAAAAATTTCGGCCACCTGATATATTCTCAAGTCGGCGTCTTCAAAAGCTTGCGGCAACAATTTGACTCGCTTAATTAGTTCGATTATTAGAAAGTAGTAAACTTAATATTTTTGAATTAATTGCAATGGCAAATGTTCTTTTCGTTTCGCACATTCCATCGATCATCACGCTCAAGGACCTGGGTGAGATGTTCAAGAAGGACAACTTGACCGTGAGCAAGATGACGAGTTTGGACGAGCCGGACCGCGCGTTGGTTCACTGTCCCGACCAGTGCATGGCGGACCGAATCATTGACAAGTACAACGGGCGGGTGTATCACGGGCAGCGTCTGGTGGTGGAACCTTGGATAGAGTTGCCTGCGCATGCGTCGCACAAGAGAAGCATAGCTGCGGTGGAGGCGGGGGACGCCACGCGGCCGCCGCAGCCCTTTGTGTTCTCCCAGAGTTCCTGCACACGGGAGTTCGTCCCTCGGCATCATGTGAAGACACTGCTGGAGACAGCGGAACTCCTTGGAGAAGAGGTGCTGTCGAGAGACATCGAGATGGACCTGAGTTAGTTCACTGAGCAGGTTTACTGACCTGAGTTAGTTTACTGAGCAGGTTTACTGACCTGAGTTAGTTCACTGAGCAGGTATTGCTGACGGAAATGTTTACCTCCTTTTCTGTAAGACATAAATATAAATATATTAAAATATTGTGGTCTTCTTTGTCTCCTTATTCTCTCTATTTCTCTCATAGGCATTTTCTTTTTTTCTCCATTTCATTTTTTTCTCTCTCTGTATTTTTCTATCTTTTCTGTAAGACATAAATATAAATATATTAAAATATTGTGGTCTTCTTTGTATCCTTATTCTCTCTATTTCTCTCATAGGCATTTTCTTTTTTCTCCATTTCATTATTTTTTTCTCTCTCTGTATTTTTCTATCCCTCTCTCTTCGAATTTCATCGAACTTTCATCTAATGATTCTCAAACACAACAATTACATTATTTTTGTACCTTTTTTGTCGCCTTTCCAATTTTCTTATCATTTGACCGTCTCTAATTTTCATTTTTGTTATCTCTCTGTCTGTTCCTCTAATCTCTTTGCGATTAACTTATTATTTGGACTTTTGAGTAATCTTTTAAGCAACATTTGTTTCCTGTGTCTGTCGTTTTTCCCTGATAATTCCATGTATATTTCCATTATTATTGACAGTTTACCTTGGTTTTCTCCATCCCTCCCTTTCTCTCTGGCTCTCTCTCTTCCTCCCTCTCTCTCACCACCTCATAATTAACAGCAACTCCCAAACGTATTGCTAGATGGAGAATGCTTTCCTGTGCTTAATTGACCAATGACTTTTTAGAAAAGCTTCCTGCTCCTTTTTATTTTGAGAGACATGGGAAGAGGGAGAGAAAGATTTCGACCGGAAAGAATGAATGTTTGTGTGTCTTTGTGAGAATAAGTGAGATAGAAAATAGTTCTCTCATGTCCAGGTTTCTCTTATATCTAGTTCTCATCTATCCAGGTTTCCCTTATATCTAGTTCTCTTATGTACAGATTTCCCATATATCTAGTTCTCTTACGTTCAGGTTTCCCTTATATCTAGTTCTCTTACGTCCAGGTTTCTCTTATATCCAGTTCTCTCATATATAGATTCGGCTGCAAAGCATGTGAGCTTTATCATCCTGACAGTTACAACTAATGAATATTGAGTTAAAATGAGGAAAAGAAAGATAAAATAAAATTATTCGAAGGAAATAAATTGATGTTCATAAAAGTTAAAAGGTAAAAATTATAGACTTCTGTCATTCACAAGAATGGTGTTATAGCTAAGCGGTAAATTATTCATTTGCCATGCGGAAGATCCCTGGTTCGATCCCCAGGGTGGAGAAAAAAATTGCATGAATTTTTTGAATACAGTTGCTATTTGTAAGCGCGTCTCGCGGTCAGCCTCACTTCTTATTTTAGATGAGGTACTAAGGTGACTACGAGTGGACCCTGGAAATCCAAATGAGAGAAAATATCCATGGAGGTTACAAATCATGGATGTGAAATAGAGATTTCCAAACATGTCCGTCCAATGTCTTTAAGAAAACACATCACAAGGGCACACTCGTAAAAACTTGTTTTATGTTCCTCGCCTCCACTCCTCCTAACCTCCCTGGTGTCTCGTTTGATATATGGTCCAGTTTAATTCAAGGAGGTGATGGAGGTAGAAAGAGGAGGTTCTCAAAATTTTGAAATGTACAGTTAGAAGATTCTATTAAATTTTTAGTGGATGTGACAATTTCACCTTTTTAAGGGAACATTCTTTATAGGGGAGCTTTATTGGGGAGCATTCTTTTGTTTTGGTGACCAATCAAATTCGCACCCTCGTGATGCGAGGGTGAAAATTCCTGGTCCAACTTGTGACCTGAAGGTCAATGGTTCAAGTACCAGCAAAGATTTAGAAAAGCGAGTTTGATTAGTTGTGACTTTCTTATTTCTGTCCAAACACAGGCTGGGTGAGGTTAGTGCGGGTTTTCCCTGTCTCGATATGATCTGAGCTGTTGATATGGTATCCCAAAATTATTGAAACTAGAATTTCTTAAATTCTGAAAGGTGAGTAGTTGAGTACCACATACTGAAAAGTACCACATATGTGGATTTTCTCATCTTTTTCTCATAAATTTCTACCATATTTAATATTCACAATGGTGCTAAAAGGAAACTGCTAGATTGAAAGACTCAAAAATAAAATTTTGGAAACCGATTTCAAAAATGTACTAGAAATCCTGGCACCCACAGGTAGAAACAGAAATGAATATAAATAAAATAAATTGTTACCAAGAAAAGGTCCAGAGTGGAAAAATAGGGAGGAATATTTCCGGAGAGGGACAGGATGGGAGGGGAGAAAGGGAGAAATGGTTTACGAGGTAAGTGGTCATATGAATAAGAATCAGAGATGTAGAGGCAGGGTGGGAAATAGAGAGCGAGATTTGAAAAACTGCCAAGAAAGTAGAGAGATGGTAGGGAAGAAGAAGGATAGGGAAAGAAGGAGATAGATAAAGAGAGAGGTAGAAAAGAAAACGAGAAGTAAGAACGGAAGGACGTTCCTAGAAAAAAATAGAAAGAGGCAGATGACACATAAGAAAGGAAAAACATCAGACACATAATTATAGAGATATGGAGATAGGGAGAGGAAAGATAGAGAGACAGAAAGATGAGAACTTTCTTTTCTCATCTTTCTGTGATATAAGATAGGGACAAAGAATAAATATATAAGATAGGGACAAAGAATAGAGAAAAAGAGAGAGATAGGGAGAGAGAGAGAGAGAGAGATTGATTGATAGATTTGGTTTATTTTTTTTATATCAATTTTAAATTTACAAATATAACATCTCCTATGCTAATATAAAACAACTAACTAATGAGGAGAGAGAGAGAGAGAAAGAGAGAGGAGGGAGAGAAGGATGAGTGAGATAGGGAGAGAAAGAGAGAGAAAGAAGAAGAAGTAAGGACTATAACTTGTTAAATTTAATGTCCGAATCCGAGAAACCAGCTATTCATTTTGCAACGAGAAAATTCGTGCTTCCCCTAGTCTCCCTCGACATTCTAAGTAGGAAGAGAAAGCAAATGCTTCAAACAGTATTCCTCAAAGCTTACTCCAGGTTTATTAATGTAATGGTTTCTGTACACTAAGGGTTACATTACATTTTGTACGAATATCTATCTACTTGATATTGAAACTCTTTTTCGACTGATGAAGTCTCAAATTATTCTAATTTTACTATAAACTTTTCTATAATTTATACATATAACATAGATAGTTTACCTAGTATTCGTTAGAAACTCAGAAATCCACGACCTTGCTCAGCCTAGGTAGTCGAAGAACAACCTAGATTTGGTTTATTTTTATCAATTTTAGTTATTTATAAATAGTGTAAATAAATAAATAAAACCAACATTACGGGGTTGTGAATAATTGGAACTGTCGATGTTCAATCCTCGCTGGGTGTTGCTTGACTTGAGATACAGAATGAGAACATTAAACTGAACGTTTTAGGTTTGTTATTTTTGCAGGTGCTTAATTTGATGGATATGCTGTGCGGAATGGCAACCATTTAAAGACTAGCAGCTTCTGTTATAATATAATAAAAATTATAATTTGTTTAAAAAATTCTGTCCGTTAACATAAATTAGCTAAAGTTTATGTATCCAAGCTTCTCAAAATTAAATTTGTGGAGAAAACAACAAAAGGTAGCTCTCGAATCTCATGTGATATAACGCAAAAGAACATTTTTTTGAGGAATGAAGCGAAGTATACTGAGAGAGAGAGAAAGTGAGATAGAGGAAATGAGAGAGAGGGAGTAAGAGAAAAATTAATAATAATAAATGAGAGAGATATAGAGAGCAATAGAGGTGTGAGAGAGTTAGAGAGAGACATAGAGAAAGAGAGAGAGAGAGAGAGAGAGAGAAAGAGGAAGAGAGAGAAAGAAAGAGAGAGGGAGAAAGGGAGTGAGGGAGAGAGGGAGAGGGGGAGAGAGGGAGAGAGGGAGAGGGGGAGAGAGGGAGAGAGGGTGAGAGGGAGAGAGGGAGAGAGGGAGAGAGGGAGAGAGGGAGAGAGGGAGAGAGGGAGAGAGGGAGAGAGGGAGAGAGGGAGAGAGGGAGAGAGGGAGAGAGGGAGAGAGGGAGAGAGGGAGAGAGGGAGAGAGGGAGAGAGGGAGAGAGGGAGAGAGGGAGAGAGGGAGAGAGGGAGAGAGGGAGAGAGGGAGAGAGGGAGAGAGGGAGAGAGGGAGAGAGGGAGAGAGGGAGAGAGGGAGAGAGGGAGAGAGGGAGAGAGGGAGAGAGGGAGAGAGGGAGAGAGGGAGAAAATTAAAGAGACTGAGAACAAGATGGAAAAAGGATTGATTGATTGAAATATCATTTATATTTATTTTTAATTGTTTACAGTTAAATGTGATCTCCTAAGCTAAGACTAACTTTTTGAGAGATCGCTCTCATCTCATTACTTAAAAACTAAAACTAATTATAGGTAATTATCCATACAACACAGTATTACAATGGAAAAGTAGCAGTGACGACTGTAGTAAAATGGAGTAATACACATTACAAAAGACAGAAAAATTACAATGTTCCTTGCCTCAGTATGTGGGTTCGAATTCCGGGCGGGTACAAATTTGTTTACTAACTTCTT
>JAMCCL010000857.1:0-14636 GCA_024516035.1 Bactericera cockerelli | reverse complement strand
AAGTTCCCCCTTTTTTCCATTTCGTTTTTTTACAAGATCCCCATTTTAACCCCGGGGTTAAAATTTTTTTTTTTGGTTTTCTTTTTTTTGGTTTTTTTTTGTTTTTTTTTTGTTTTTTTGTTTTTTTTTTTTTTTTTTTTTTTTTGGTTTTTTTTTGTTTTTTTTTTTTTTTTTTTTTTGGTTTTTTGGTTTTTTTTTTGGTTTTTTTTGTTTTTTTTTTTTTTTTTTTTTTTTTAAAATTTTTTTTTTTTTTTTTTTTTATTTTTTTTTTTTTTTTTTTTTTTTTTATTTTGTTTTTTTTTTTTTTATTTTTTTTTTTTTTTTTGGTAAAAATTTTTTTTTAAATGGTATTAAAAAATTTAAAAAATTTTTATTAAAAAAAAAATTTTAAATAAATTGAAATTAAAAATTTAAAAAGGGGGGGGGAAAAATTTTTTTAAAAGGTTATGTTTTTTTTAAATTTTGGGGAAACCCCATTTTTTTTTTTTAAAATTTTCCCGGGGATAAAGTTTTTTTTTATTTTTGGGGAAATTTTTTTTTTTTGGAGGTTAAAAATTTGCCCTTTTTTAATTTTAAAAATTTTTTTTTTTTAAATAAATTTTTAAAGGGCCCCCTAAAAAATTTCTTTTTAAATTTTTGGGTAAAAATGTTTTAACCTTTAAGGGGTAAATTTCCCCTTTTTTTTTTTTGGGAAAACCCATTTTTTAATTTTTGGGAAATTTTTCTTATTTAACCCGCAAAAAATTTTCCCCATTTAAAAATTTTTTTTAAATATTCCCCGTTTAACCCATTTTTTTATAACCCTATTTTGAAAAATTTTTTTTTTTAAATTTGTATTGTCCTTTTTTTAATTTAAAAAATTTTTTATTTATATTTTGCAAATTTTTTTTTTAGTTTACTACCCGCAAATTTTTTTTATTTAAAATTTTTGGGAAATATTTTTAAAAATTTCCGTAAATTTTCCCCTTAACCCATTTCCCGAAAACCCCTTTTTTTTTTTTTCCTTTTTCTCCGCTTACCCATTTCCCTCTTTTTTACTATTTTCCCTACCCCCCATTTTCCTTTTTTTTTATTTAAATTTTTTTTTTAAAATAGGGGCCGAATTTTTTTTTAAGGGGGGGGGGGTTTTTTTTTAATTTTTTAAAGGGGGGTTTTTTTAATTTTTTGGGAAAATTTTTAAATTTTGGAAAAACCCATTTTTCTTTTTTTTTGGGAAATTTTCCCCTTTTTTTTTTTCCCCCCGTTATAAATTTCTTTTAACTATTTTTGATTTTTTTTCTTAAAGGGGAAGGTTAAAAAATTTTTTTTTTTTTTAAAATTTTATTTTAAACAGTTTTAAATTTTTTTTATTTGTTTTTTTGGGAAAAAATTTTTTTTTTTTTTGAAATTTTTTTTTTTTTTTTAACCCCATTTTTTTTGGGAGGTTTAAGGGGGTTTTTTTTTTTTTAAATTTTTTTAAATTTTTTTTGGGGAAAGTTTGAAATTTTTTAGTAAATTTTTTTTTTTAAATTTCCCCCCAAATTTTTTTTTTAAGGGGTAAAAAAATTTTTTTTTACTATTTTTTGGGGCCCCTTTTTATTTTTTATATTTTGGGATAAAAGGGAAAAAAATATTTCCCCCTAAAATTTCTTTTTTTAAAAATTTTTTTAAATTTGGGAAAAATTAAATAAAATTTTATTGCAAATTTTCCCCCTCTTTTCCCCAAAAACAGGTTTTTTCTTAAAGTTGGGGCCCCTTTTGTTTTTTTTTTTTTTTTTTTTTTTAAAAATATTTTGGTAAAAAATTTTTTTATTTTATTTAAATAATTTTTTTTTTTTTTTTTTTTGTAAAACCCTTTTCCCTTTTTTTCTCTTTTGCTAAAAATTTTCCCTTTTTGGAAATTTTTGTAAATTTTTTTTTGGGGGGTTTATTCCCCGTATAAAAGGCCCTTTTTGAAAATTTTCCCCACCCCATTTTTTTTTTGAAAAATTTGTTTTTTTTCAGGAATAATTTTTTAAAAATTTTTTCCCCTTTTTTTTTATTTTTGGGTAAAAATTTTTTATTTAAAAGGGGGTAACCCTTTTTTTTTTTAATTTTTCCCTAAAATTTTTTTTTTTTTTTGGAAAATTTTTTTTATAAATTTTAAATAAAATTTTTCCCTTTTTTTAAATAAAAGTTTTTTAAAAAATGCCCCCAAAAATTTGGGGGGCCCTTTTTCAAATTTTTTGAAATTTTTTTAAATTTAAATATTTTTCCCGTATAAAATTTTCCCCTTTTTTCTTTTCCCCCAAACCCTTTTTTTTTTTTCTTTTTCCCCTAACCCATTTTCCCCTTTTTTACTTTTCCCGCTTAAAACCCATTTTCCCCTTTTTTTTACTATTCCCCCTTTTCCCCCATTTTCCTTTTTTTTTCCTATTTCTCCGCAACCCTTTTTCCTTTTTTTTCACTATTTCACAGTTTTTCCCTTTTTTCCCCTTTTTTTTCCCTACCCCACATCCCTTTTCCCCCCTTTTAATTTTCTCCCGTTTTAAACCCATTTTTCCTTTTTTCATATTTCCCCGTCACCCTTTTTTCTACTTTTGACTTTTTTCCGTTCCCCATTTTTCCCCCTTTTTTTTCCTATTTTTCCCCGTTTTCCCTTTTCCCTTTTTTTCCTTTTTTCCCCTTAACCATTTTCCCTTTTATTTTCACTATTTCCCCGTATACCCATTTTCACTTTTTCCATATTTCTCCGTTTTAAACCTTTTTTCCCTTAAATTTCAACTTCAAAGTTTAAAACCCTTTTTCTCCTTTTTTTTCTCTTTTTCCCCCCCGCTATACCCATTTTTCTCCTTATTTCACTATTCACCGTTAACTATTTTCCCCTTTTTTTTTCTCTTTTTTCCCCGCTATACCATTTTCCCCCTCTTAACTATTTCTCCGCTATACCCTTTTTTAATTTATTTCACTTTTTCTCCGCTAACCCATTTTCCCCCTTTTTTTTCATTTTTTTCCCCCTATACCCTTTTTCCCTTTTTTTTTTTCCTATTCCCCGCTATACCCAGTTTTTTCCTTTTTTTTCCCTTTTCCCCCCTAATCCCTTTTCTACTTTTTTCAATTTTCCCCCAAACCTTGTTCCCTTTTCCATTGCCAAACCGCTAAAAACCCTTTTTTCCCTCGTTTAAATTAAATTTAAAATTTAAAATTTAAAAATTAAATTAATTTAAAAAATTAAATTAAAAATTTAAATTAAATTAAATTAAATTAAATTAAAAAAATTTAAAAAAATTAAAATTTAAATTAAATTAAAATTTAAAAAATTTAAAAATTTAAAAAATTAAATTAAAAATTTTTAAAAAAAAAATTTAAATAAATTTAAAATTTAAATTTTAAATTAAAATTTAAAAAATTTAAAATTAAATTAAATTAAATTAAATTAAATTTAAAATTTAAATTAAATTAAATTAAATTAAATTAAATTATTAAATTAAATTAAATTAAATTAAATTAAATTAAATTAAATTAAATTAAATTAAATTAAATTAAATTATAAATTAAATTAAAAAATTAAATAAATAAATTAATTAAATTAAATTAAATTAAATTAAAATTAAATTAAATTAATTAAATTAAATTAAATTAAATTAAATTAAATTAAAATTAAATTAAATTAAATTAAATTAAATTAAATAAATTAAATTAAATTAAATTAAATTAAATTAAATTAAATTAAATTAAATTAAATTAAATTAAATTAATATTAAATTAAATTAAATTAAAATTAAATTAAATTAAATTAAAATTAAATTAAATTAAATTAAATTAAATTAAATTAAATTAAATTAAATTAAATTAAATTAAATTAAATTAAAAATTAAATTAAATTAAATTAAATAATTGAATAAATTAAATTAAATTAAATTACATTAAATTAAATTAAATTTAAATTAAATTAAATTAAAATTAAAATTAAATTAAATTTCCCCGCTATACCCATTTTCACCTCTTTTCACTATTTTCCCGCTATACCCATTTTCTCCTTTATTTCACTATTACTCCGCTGTACCCATTTTCTCCTTTCTTTATCCATTTCCCCGCTATAACCATTTTCTCCTTTATTTCACTATTTCTCCGCTATACCCATTTTCTCCTTTATTTCACTATTTCTCCGCTAAACCCATTTTCTCCTTATTTTCACTATTTCTCCGCTATACCCATTTTCTCCTTTTTTTATTAATTTCCCCGCTATACCCATTTTCTCCTTTATTTCACTATTTCTCCGCTATACCCATTTTCTCCTTTTTTTCACTATTTTCTCGCTATACCGATGAAATGAAAAATAGATGTGAACGTTTGTACATTATTTTATTAGGACTTGGGAAAAGTTTTAAAGTACAAGAATGATGTGTAGCTGAAGAGTGTCAGTTGGAGAATGGGATCGTTGGACCAGTCTGCTCAGAGGAAGACTGGCCGAAGTAACACTGGTTCAAATTCTCCAATATTATCACATTCACCCCAGCTTTCAGAAGTTGAGATCTGCGAAACGAACGGGTGCCCTCTTGTTCCGAGTTGATCTTCTGGGGTTTGGATTGTCATCATTCTGTTGGTCGTCATAAGGAATATCATTGTTTGGAATATCGTCATTCGGAATATCATTGTTTAGAATATCGTCATTGGGAATATCATTGTTTGGAATATCGTCATTCGGAATATCATTGTTTGGAATATCGTCATTTGATTGGTTTTCAGCAGGAGCCAGATATCGAGTCGAAACCGTAGTTTCTCTCCCATCAGGTAGTCGAACATGAGCATACTCATTGTTGGCATCTAAAAGTTCAACCTCCTCGACCATAGAGTCATATTTGCTTCTTCGGTTTAAACTCTTCATTAGAACGGGTCCTGGTTTTGTCAGCCAAGTGGGCATTGAGCTTCCATTGAATGAACGACGCGGATGATTGAACATACGTTCATGGGGAGTTGCGTTGGTTGCTGTGCAAAGAAGAGATCGTATACAATGAAGTGAATCACCTAGCACTTCTTCCCAGTCTTCTGTCTTCGAGTTGCGTGATTTTAGAGCCAACATTATTGTCTTCCAGATGATGCCATTGTATCTTTCGCACTGTCCGTTGCCTTGAGGGTTGTAGGGTGTTGTGCGACTTGTAGCAACACCTAGTGAAGTGAGGAACGTTTTTATTTCAGAGGACATGAATGCAGTCCCCCTATCAGAATGTATATAACTTGGGGTACCAAAAAGAGTGAATAAGTTTGTCAGATTTGTGATAACAGTATTTGAAGATACATCAGGGCATGGAAAAGCAAAAGGAAATCTTGAATATTCGTCAATAACAGTTAGTATGTATCGATTCCTTGTCTTTGAAGGTAGAGGTCCTTTGAAATCAATGCTCAATCGTTCAAATGGAGCTGAAGACTTGATGAGCTGGCCTTCATGTTTGTGATAGCGTGGTTTCAGTTCTGCACAAACTCGACAGGAATTAGTCACTTGTCTAACTTCTTCCACAGAGAATGGTAAGTTCTTAGCTCGGATCCAGTGAGTCATCCTTGTTATACCGGGGTGGCATAGATTATTGTGCAAATAAGCCAAGTCAGGTCGAGAGTTGATAGCTGCACTTATGCGGGACAGCGCGTCTGCAGGAGCATTCTCACAACCAGGACGATACACTATGTCGAAGTTGAAGCATGCCAGTTCGAGTCTCCATCTCATTATTTTCTCGTTCTTTATTTTGCTCTTGTGTTTTTGATTGAACATAAAAGATACGGAGCGTTGGTCAGTGATTATCTTGAAAGGTCTTCCAATGAGGTAGTGACGCCAATTCTTTAGACTCTCAACAATTGCATATGCTTCCTTTTCAATTGAAGCGTGTTGAAGTTCTGACTTGTTCAGAGTTCTCGAGAAGAAAGCGATAGGTCGTCCTTGTTGACTTAGCGTTGCAGCTATAGCAAAGTGAGACGCGTCCGTTTCAACAGAAAAAGGTACATTGTCTTGAATAGCAGCGGTTGACGCTTTCAGTATGTCACGCTTCAGATTTTCAAATGCGGATACTTCGTTATCTTGAAAAGGAAAGTTGTTCTGTAAAAGTGGCCGTACTTTCTCTGAGAAATTAGAGATCCACTTACTGTAGTAAGAGAACATGCCTAGAGCACGTTGAAGGGAAGCTTTGTCGGTTGGAATGGGTAATTCAACAAGTGGCTTCAGACGCTCGGGATCAGGTTTTATAGTGTTATTGGATATAGTATAACCAAGTAAACTGACAGCAGTAATGGAAAACTTGCATTTTTCCATATTAAGTGTAAGATTGTACTTCTCGGTGGCTGATAGAAATTTCTTCAGATTCTCATCATGCTCCTTCTGATCTCGTCCACAGATTGTGACATCATCAAGATAGGGATAGGTGCCTGTGAGTTTCTCATCTTCAACGATGCGGTCTATTGTTCTCTGGAAGCTTGCTACACCATTAGTAACGCCAAAAGGAACTCTAAGAAAATGATAGAGTTTTCCTGAGGCTTCAAATGCTGTGAAGTGTTTTTCCGAGTCCATGATAGGTATCTGGTGATACGCACTCTTGAGGTCAATCACACTGAACACTTGGTTTGTTGAGACTTTAGCAATGACATCTTCAATCCTCGGCAAAGGATACGCATCTAGATGTGTGAACTTATTGATGGTTTGAGAATAGTCAATTACCATACGAGGTTTATGTCTTCCATCTCGTACAACGAATGCTTGAGCGCGCCAGGATGAGTTGCTTCGTTCAATGATTCCATCTTGTAGCATGCGTTCTACTTCGGTGTGGATAAATTGTTTGTCTTCGTCTGATTGTCTCCTGCTTTTTGTAACTATAGGATAGCAATCTTGTGAAAGGTTAGAGAATAGTGAGACAGGTTCAACGCTAGCAACAGCCAAGTTGCAAATTTTCAATGGTGGACGTGAACCGTGGAATTCTATCTCAAGTGAAGAGTGAGCTTGGAGCAAGTCATGTCCAAGTATGACGTCACAGCAGAGATTGGACATGATCAGCAAAGTAACATTCTGGTAGGTGTTGTTGAACACTTGTAATGTCACTTTACATTGTCCAGAAATGTCCGTGGACAAGGAAGAGTTAGCCATACTTATTTTACCAGAGTAAGGTAATGGTTTGATTTTACATCTGGACACTAGAACTTGGCTTATGAAACTGAGTGTTGAACCAGTATCGACAAGAGCTTTGAGAGGTATATTGTTGACGGTGATATCAATAGTAGACTTTTGTAAACTGTTGGGTGACGCCGCAGTAACAGGAGCAGTATAACATGTCAGAGCAGCAGAAGTCTTGTTGTGTCGCGGCTTATGTGCTGATTGAGTGAATAGCTTTGACTGACAGACTTTCCCGTAATGTCCTGTCTTGGAACAAATAGAACATTGTGCCTCCTTGGCAGGACAAGACGACCGGGGATGCCACTGTTTACCACAAAAGTAACAAGTCTTGGAAGTAAAGGCCACAGTATTGTCAGTGGATTCTAAATTTTGAGATGCAGTGACATTGGGCACACAACTAGTCTGGTAACTAGACGATTGAAATTCAGCCAGCTCCATAGCTCGGGCTTGATTGAAAGTTTCATCTAGAGTGAGAGTATTGCTCTCAAGGAGGCGCTGTCGAATGCGGTTGCTTGATAACCCGCTGATAAACGCATCACGAACATACTCTTGTGTGTAGGTATCAGCTGTGACGGCTTCAAAATTGCACTCCTTGCTCATTTGCTTCAACACTTGTAGGTACTGGTCGACAGTTTCACCAGAGTTCTGTAGACGCGTTGCTAAGCAATGTCGGGCATAGATGACATTCTTAGGTTTGACGTATAATGATTCGAGAGCGGCAAGGGCTGTAGCGAACGTAGATTTGTTGTCAATGAAGGCGTAGACGTTAGGTGCAAGAAAATTTGTCAGAAGAGTCAGCTTGTCTTCACTCGTCACGTCTTTGATTTTAGCGACAAAGTTCTGGAACGTTTTCTTCCAGTGCAACCATTGCTTGTCTGCTGATGTAGAAGTAGGCTCTACAGCAAAGCGTTCGGGTTGTAGGTACTTCTCCATGTTGAAAGAATACGACAATTTTTGTACTTTAAATTGAAATGAAAAATAGATGTGAACGTTTGTACATTATTTTATTAGGACTTGGGAAAAGTTTTAAAGTACAAAAATTGTCGTATTTTTAACATGGAGAAGTACCCAACCCGAACGCTTTGTGAAAGGTATTCTACTCGCAGAAAGAATGGTTCCCGGGGAAGAAAACGCCCCGAACTTTGTCGTAAAATCAAAGGGCGGTGAAGAAAGCTGACTCTTCTGACAAATTTTCTTGCCCCTAGTCTACGCCTTCATTGACAAAAAATTCGTTCGCTCCCCCTTTGCCGCTCTCGAATCTTATACGTCAAACTAAGATGTTCTATGCCCGACTTTGCTTAGCAACGGTCTACAGAATTTGGTAAAACTTTTCGCCCAGTACCTAAAAGTGTTGAAGCAAAAGAGCAAGGAGTGCAATTTTTAAGCCGTCACAGTGAACCACACAAAGGTATGTTCGTGTGGTTTACAGGGGTTATCAAGCAAGTTGAAGGCCTTTTAGGAATCTTCATTGATGAAACTTTCAATCAAGGCCGGTATGGAGTGGTGAATTTCAATGTTAGTTACCCAAATAGTTGTGTGCCAATGTCATGATTCAAAATTTGAACCCGGGAAATAATGGGCCTTTATTCCCAAGATTTGTTATTTTTGTGGGGAAACAGTGGTCCCGGTCGTTTGTCCTGCCCAAAAGCACAATGTTCTATTTGTTCCAAGACGGAATTAGGGGAAAATTTTCAGTAAAACTTTCACTCAATCGCACATAAGCCCCGCAAACAAAATTCTGTGCTTGACTTTTTATATGCCGTTTTCTGCGGCCCCTCCCAAAGTTTAAAAAAAGTTCTATTGATTCACCGTCAAAATATACCCTTTAAAGTCTTGCGATATGGTTCAAAATCAGTTTCATAAACCAATTTTTAGTGTCCAGATGTAAAATCAAACCATTTCCCTTTCTCTGGTAAAAAAAGTATGGCTAATCTTTCCTTGTCCCGGAATTTTGGACAATGTAAAGTGACATTAAAGTGTCAACAACACCTCCCCGAAGTTACTTTGCTGATTTAGTCCAATTTGCTGTGGGCGTCATCTTGGACATGACTTGCTCCCAAACTCACTTTCATTTAGATAGAATTCCCCGGTTCAGTCACCATGAAAAAATTTCAATTGGCTGTTGTAGGTTGAACCTGTTCACTTTCTCAACCTTTCAAAGATTGCATCCCATTGTTACAAAAAAACGGAGCAATCAGACGAAGCAAACAATTTATCCACACCGAAAGTAGAACGCATGTACAAGATGGAATCATTGAAAGAAACAATCATCCCGGGGGCGTCAAGCTTGTTTTTACGAGAGGAAAACATAAACCCCGTATGGTAATTGATATTTCAAACCCTCAACAAATTCCCATTAGATGCGTTCCCTTTTCCGAGGATTTTAAGATGTCATGCTAAAAATCTAACAAACCAAGTGTTTTGTGTGATTGACCTCAAGGTGGTATCCCAGTCTATTGGCTCGGAAAAAAACTTCACAGATTTGGGGGCCCCAGGGGAAAATTTCATTTTCTTAGGTTCCTTTTGGCGTTATAATGTGTTAGCAAGCTTCCAGAGAAAAATGACCCCATCGTTGAAGTGAAAAACTCACAGGCCCTTCCCCTTTTTGTGATGTCAAATTGTGGACGGATCAGAAGGAGCATGTGGAATTGAAGAAATTTCTACGCCCGAGAAGTAAATCTTTCACTTAATATGGAAAAATGCAATTTTCCCTTTTTGCTGTCGTTTCTTGGTTTTATTTATCCCAAAAACCTATAAAACCTGATGAGGTTTAAGCACTTGTTGAATTACCCATTCCCCGACAAAAACTTCCTTCAAAATTTTCTCTGGATGTTCTCTTATAAGTAAGGGATCTTAATTTTCGAGAAAGTACGGCCATTTTACAGAACAACTTTTTTTCAAATAACGAAAATATCGATTTTAAAAAATTTAAGGTAATACTGAAAGCGTCAACCGCGCTTTTCAAAAACAGTACCCTTTTTTGTTGAACGGAGCGTCTCATTTGTTAGTGAAGTGTCAAAAGGGCGACACGCTTTTTTTCAGAACTCTGAACAAGTCAGAATTAAAACGCTTCATTGAAAAAAGGAGCAATGCAATTGTTTGGGTTAAAGAATTTGGCGCATCCCCCATTGGAAGCCTTTTAAAAATAATCCGACCAAGCTCCGTTCTTTTTTTTTTCAATCAAAACACAAAAAGCAAAAAAAGAAGAGAAAAAAATGGGGAGATCGAAAGCTGTTAATTGAATAGTGTATGTCTTTTTTGAGAACTTGCGACGCGCTTCCCCCCTAAGTGAGCTTCCCTTCGCCCCGATTGGCTTTTTTGCACAATATCTAGCCCCCCGGTTTTAACAAGGAGACTCCTGGATCCGAGAAGAAAATTACCCTTCTTGTGGAAAAGTTAGACAAGTGCCTAATTCCCGTCGGTTTGTGCGAACTGAAAAAACCCCTATCCAAAAATGAGGCGTAAAAAGTTTACCCTTTGAAAGATTGAGCATTGATTTCAAAGGACCCTTACTTCAAAAACAAGGAATCTACATATAATGTTATTGAGAAAATTCAAGTTTCCTTTTGCTTTTCCTGCCCCGTGTATCTTCAAATACTGTTATCCCCAAAACGACAAACTTATTCACTCTTTTTGGTACCCCCAAATTATATACATTTTAGGGGGACTGTTCAGCCTCGAAATAAAAAAGTTCCCACTTCACTGGTGTTGACAAATCGCACAAACCCACAACCCCCAAGGAAAAGGACAGGCGAAAGATACAATGGCATCATTGGAAGGGCAATAATGTTTGGGTCTAAATCCGAATCGAAGACAGGATGGGAAAGAAGTGCTAGGGGATTCACTTATTTTATACGATCTCTTCTTTGCCCCGCAACCAACCAATCCCATGAAAGTTTTTCAATATCCCGGGAATTTAAAGGGGGTCAATGCCCCTTGGGGTGACAAACCCGGCCCGTTTAAATGAAGAGTTTAAACGAAAAAGCAAATATGACTCTTGGTCGAGGAGGTTGAATTTTAGGGGGCCAAAAAATGAGTTGTCTGTTTGATATGTGGGAGAGAAACTACGGTTTCGATCGATATCTGGTCCTGCTGAAAACCAATCAAAAGACGATATTCCCCAAAAATGATATTCCGAATGACGTATTCCAAACAATGATTATTCCCAATGACGAATTTAAAACAATGATATTCGAATGGATTTCCCCAAAATGATATTCCTTATGAGACCAACAGAAGATGGGGAATCCCCAACCCAGAAGTCTCGGGAAAAAGGGGGGACCCCTTCGTTTGCAGGGTCTAACTTCTGAAAGTGGGTGAATGTGATAAATTTTTGGGGAATTTTGAACCGTGTTCTTCGGCCGTCTTCCTCTGAGCAGATGGCCCACACCCATTTCCCAAATGAATTTCAGTACACCATTTTGTCTTTAAAACTTTTCCCCGTCCTAATAAATAATGTAAAACGTTCAATCTATTTTTCTTTTCGGTTAGCGGGGAAAAATGTTTAAAAAAAGGAGAAAATGGGTTAGGGAGAAAAGTGAAAAAAAAAGGGGGAAAATGGTAAGGGGGAAAAAAAATAAAAAAAGGGGAAAATGGGTAAGGGGGAGGAAAAAGTGAAATAAGGGAAAAATGGGTTTGCGGGAAAAAGTGAAAAAAAGGGGGGAAAAGGGTTCGGGAAAGTGAAAAAAGGAGAAAAAAAGGGTTTTAGGGGGAAATGGATAAAAAAAAGGAGAAAGGGGGGCGCGGATAAAAGTGAAAAAAAGGGAAAAAGGGTATAGCGGGAAAATGGAAAAGAGGTGAAAAGGGTATACGGGGAAATTTAATTTATTTAATTTAATTTAATTTAATTTAATTTAAAATTTAAATTTAAAATTTTTTAATTTTAAATTTAAATTTAATTAATTTAATTTAAAATTTTAATTTAATTTAATTAAAATTTAATTTTTAAATTTTTTAATTTTAATTTAATTTAATTAATTTAATTTAATTTAATTTAATTTATTTAATTTAATTTAAATTTAATTTATTTAATTTAATTTAAAATTTTAAATTTAATTTAAAATTTAATTTAATTTAATTTAATTTAATTTAATTAAAATTTAATTTAATTTAATTTTAATTTATTTAATTTAATTTAATTTTTTAATTTAATTTAATTTTAAATTTAATTTTAATTTAAAATTTTTTTTAATTAATTTAATTTAATTTAATTATTTATTTATTTTTAAAATTTTTTAATTTAAAATTTAATTAATTTAAATTTTTTTTTTATTTAATTTAATTTAATTTATTTAATTTAATTTAATTTAATTTAAATTTTAATTTAATTTTAAAAAATTTTTTTAATTTAATTTAATTTAATTAATTTAATTTAATTTTAATTTAAAATTTAATTTAATTTAAATTTTTTATTTATTTAATTTTAATTTAATTTTTAATTTTTTAATTTAATTTAATTTTAAATTTTTTAAATTTTTAATTTAAAATTTTTTTTTTTTTTAAAATTTTTTTAATTTAATTAATTTAATTTTTTTTTAATTTAAATTTAATTTTTTAATTTAACGAGGAAAAATGGGTAAGGGGCTTTAGAAAAAGAAAAAGAAAATGGGTTTTAAAGGGAGAAATAGTGAAATAAAGTAGAAATGGGTTTAGCGGGGAAAAAGTGAAAAAGGAGAAAATGGGTTTTAGGGGGAATGAGAAAAAAGGAGAAAATGGGATGCGGAGAAATAGGGAAATAAAGGGAAAAAGGTTTTTTGCGGGAAAAAGTGAAAAAAAAGGGGAAAATGGGTAAGGGGGAGAAATAGTGAAATAAAAGGAGAAAAAGGGTATAGGGGGAAAAGATAAAAAAAGGGTGGGAAAGGGAGAAAGTGAAAAAGGAGAAAAAAGGGAAGCGGGGTGAGAAAAAAAAAGGGAAAAATGGGTTTTAAAAAAAAAATTTTTTTTAAAAATTTTTTAAAAAAAAAAAATTATTTTTTTTAAAAAAGGGGAAAAAATTTTTTTTAAAAAAATTTTTTTTTTTTTTAAAAAAAAATTTTAAAAAAAAAAAAATTTTTTTTTTTTAGGGGAAAAAATTTTTTTAAAAAAAAAGGGGGGGTTTAAAAAAATAAAAAAGGGGGGTTTTTTTGGGGGTAAAAAAAAATTTTGGGGGGGGAAAAATTAAAATTAAAATTTTTTTTAAAAAATAAAAAAACTTTATAAAGGGGTTTTTTTAAAAAAAAAAAAATTTGGGGGTTTTTTTAAAAAAAAAAAATTGGGGAAAAAATATAAAAAAAAAAATGGGGTTTTTAAAATTTTTTTAAAAAATTTTATTAAAATAAAAAATTTTTTTTTAAAAAAAAAAAATTTTTTTTAAAAATTTTTTTAAAATTTTTTAAAAAAAATTTTATGGGTATTAAATTAAGGAAAAATTTTTTGGGGGGGGTTAAAAAAAAAATTTTTTAAATAAAAAAAAGGGGTTTAAAAATTTTAAAAAAATTTTTTTGGGGTTTTAAAAAATTTTTAAAAAAAAAAAGGGGAAAAAAATTTTTTTTTTTTTTAAAAATTATAAAAAAAAAAAAAAATTTTTTTAAAAAATTGTTTTTTAAAAAATTTTTTTTTTTGGGAAAAAGGGTTTTTTTGGGGGAAAATTTTTAAAGGGGGGTTTTTTTTTTTTAAAAAAAAAATTAATTTTTTAAAAAATTAAATAAAAATTTTTTTATAAAAATGGAAAAAAAAATTTTTTACCCAAAATTTTTTTTTAAAAAAAAATAAAATTTAAAAAAAATTTTTTTTATAAAAAATTTTTTTAAAAAAAAAAAAAAAAATTTTTTATTTTATAAAAAAAAAAAAATTTTTAAAATAAAAAAAAAAATTTTAAAATTAAAAATTAAAAAAATTTTTTTGGGAAAAAAAAAGTAAAAAATTTTTAAAAATATTAAAAAAAATTTTTTTATTTTTAAAAAAAAAAAAAATGGGGGTTTAAAAAAAAAAAATGGGTTTTTTTTAAAAAATATTTTTTAAAAATTTTTTTTAAAAAAAAAAAAAAATTTAAATTTTTTAAAAAAAATTTTAAAATTTTTTTTTTTTTTTTTTTTAAAAATATTAAAAAAATTTTTTAAAATTTTTATTAAAAAATTTTTATTTTTTAAAAAAATTTTTTTAAAAAAAAAAAAAAATTTTGTAAAATTTTTTTTATTTTTTATAAAAATTTTTTTTTTATTTTAAAATTTTTTTTTATTTTTAATATTTTTAAAAAAATTTTTTTTTTTTTTAAAATTTTTTAAAATTTTTTTTTTTTTTTAATTTTTTTTTTTTTTTTTTTTTTTTTAATTTTTAAAAAAATTTTTTTTAATTTTTTTTTTTTTTATTTAATTTTTTATTTTTTTTATTAATTTTAAATTTTTTTTTTTTTTAATTTTTTTTTTAAATTTTTTTTTAAATTTATTATTAAAATTTTTTTTTTTTTTTTTTTTTTTTTTTAAATTTTTATTTTTTTTTTTTTTATTTTTTTTTTTTTTATTTTTTTTTTTATTTAAATTTTTTTTTT
>JAMCCL010000856.1:0-14658 GCA_024516035.1 Bactericera cockerelli | reverse complement strand
GAGAATTTTTAAAAAAATTTGTGAGGCTGCTAAAAAAAAATTTGAAAAATTTCCCTAAGGGTTTAAAAATTGGGGAAGTGGTGTTGGATTTCCCCCCGAAAGTTTTTTTGGGGGAAAAAAATTTTTTGGAAAACCCCAAGGGGGTATAGAGGGGAGAAAAAGAGGATACAAAGTCATTAAAAAAACCCCCCAATTAAAAAAAAAAACTTCAGGAGATTGATCTTGGAGCTTTTTTAAAAAGGGATTGTTTATGATCCCCCTGGAAAAAACCCCAAAAAAGGGAAAAAATTAAATAAAGGAGGGGAAGGGGGGAAAATAATAATAAAAAAAAACCCCCTTTTAGGATGAAAGGGTTGTTGTATTGATTTGAAGGGGGGGTTTTGTGAAAAGAGGGATGGGTTTTGGGGGGGCCCCCGCGCGTTTTTTAGAAAGTGTACACAAAGGGAGGTATTTGGGTGCCCCCGGGGGGGGTTTTAGGGGGGGGGGAGCGGGGGAAAAGGGAAAACAGTTTGGAAATTTTTGTCGCTGCCCCCGCAGTAGGGTTTGAGGGGTTTTTAAATTTTTTAAAAAGGGTTTTTTTAAAAAATTGAAAAGTTTTTTTTTTTTTTTTTTAAAAAAAAAAAATTTTTTAAAAAGGTATTTAAAAAGTTTGAAGAGTTAAAAAAAAAGTGTGTTTTTAAAAAATTGGGAATGAACATTAAATTTAAAAAATAAAGTTAGTTTAATGAAAAATTTTTTGAAAAAAAAAATTTAAATAAATAACCTTTTTAAAAACCAATTTTAAACCCCTACATGAATTTAAAGAAAATTGGGTGTAGTGTTTTTTTAAGTTTGGGCCCTACATTGTTTTTTTATTGTTAAAAAAAAAAAAAAAAAAATTTAAAATTTTGGGGGAAAAAAAAACACAAAAAAATTTTCCCCCCAAATTTTTTTTTTTTTTAAAAAAAATTTGTTTTATTAATATTAAAAAAAAAATTTTAAAAATATTGGCGGTGGGAGGATGGGCGGGTGGGGGGGAACTTGGGGGCGGGTGGGGTGAAAAACCCCCCCGTCCCCCCCAGGTTTTGGATGAGTGTGGGGGGAAAAGGGAATTTTTTTTTGTACTTAAAAGGAAAATTTTAATTTTATTTTTTAAATTTTTTATTAAAAATTTTTAATAATTTAAAAAAATAAAACTATTTTGTTATATTTTTTGGTCTATTGTTTTTTTTTTTTTTTTTTAAAAGTATTTTGATTTTTTTTTTTTTAAAAAAATATTAAAAAAATTTAAAATTTTTATATCAGTTAAACAGAAAATTAATGTATAAAAAAAAATTATATAAAAAAAAAAGGGTTTTAAATATAAATTTTTTTTAAAAAAATAATTGAAAAGGGAAATTTTAAAAAAATTTTATGTTTGGTGTTTTTTAAAATTTTGAAAATTTTTTCCCCTTGTTTTCAAGATAAATTTTTTGGGGATTTACTTATATGATAATGTTATTTTTTAATTTGTAAAAATTTTGTATTATTTAATAGTAGTAAAAAAAAGCTTTTAAAGAATTTTTAAAAAGGGTCAAATTTTAAAAAACTACAAAATTAGATTCCCCTCGGCGGGGAAAAATTTTGGAAGTGGGTGTGAAATGTTGAGCCGTGCAGGTGGGGCCGGAGGGAAACGTGCCCCCGGGTGTAGTCTGGGGGGGTGGAGGGATTTGGGGTGAAAAGGGGGGTGCGGTGTTGGGGGACCCCCGGGCACCCCAGGGGGGATAAAAAGGGAAAAAAGGTTACAAAAGGGAAAAAAAGGAGAGAAAAAAAATAGGGTTTGTATGAAAAAAAAAGTTTATTAAAAAAAAATATTAAAAGGAAAATTAATTTTGGAATTTTTTTTTTATTTAAAAACTTTTATTAGTAGGTAGAAATATACAGACAAAAAAAAAAAAAAATTTTAAAATAAAAATTGAAAAAAATTAAAAAAATAAAAAGAATAAAAAATTAACAAATTATAATATGTTTAATAAGGGGGGGTTATTGTGGGGAATTTTTTAACCCCTTTGAAAATAAAGGAAAATGGACCCAATTTTAAATTTAAAAAATTTTTTTTTTATTTTTTTGTTTTAATATTATTGTTTAAAAATTTTGTTTTTTTTTTTTTTTTTTTATTTTTCTTAAAAATTTTTCTTTTAAAAAATTTATGGAAAATTTTTTTTTTTTTTTTTGTTTAAAGGTGGTTCTTTAAAAAAAAAAAAAATAAAAGAAAGGGAAAAGTTGGGGAAAGTTAAGATGTTTTTTTAAAAAATAGGGGGAATCCCTTTTTGAAAAACCGACAAAAATTTTTTTCAAAAAGGGGAAAAGGGGGGGAATTTTAAAAGGAAAATTATTTACCCCAAAATTATGTAAGGTGGGTTTTTTTTTTTAAAGTAGAACCCCTGGGTTGCGTTTACAGAGGATTAAAAAAAATTTTAATTTTTAAATTTTTTTTTTAAAATGTTTTATTTTTTTTTTGGGTAAAATTTTTTTTATAAGTAAAAAAAAATAATAATTTAAAAGAAAAAATATAGATTTAAAAAAAAAATGTATTTTTTTAAAAATTTTAAGGTAATAAAAATTTTTAAAAATATTTGGAGAATTTTTTTTAAAGTTTTTTTATTTTTTTTTTTTAAATTTTTTTTTTAATAAAATCATGTTTTTTTTAAAGGAGGTGATGGGGGGGTAGAAAAAAGGGAAAAAGCTTTTTTCGCGGTGATTTGTATTGGGGGGGGTTTTGGGAAAATTATATGGTAAGTAAAAAATTTTTTTTTTTTAAAAAAGATATGATGAAAAAAATTTATTTTTTTAAAAAGGAAATTGGAAATTTTCAATTTTTTTTTTTGTCTGGGGAAAAAGGGTTTTTAAAAAAATATTTTTTTGTTTTTTTTCATTAACAATTTTTTAAAATTTAAAAATTAAACTTGAACCCCCCTAAGGTCACAAAGCGTTTTAAAAAAATTTTGGTTTTTTTGGGATTTTTAAAAAAAATTTTTAAATTTTGGGATCCCAGAAAAATTTTATTATTTTGGCCAGAGCTGGTGTACCTCGGGATCGGGGGTTTGGGGGTTGGGGGGGTTTCCTTGGGGGGTTTTGGAAAACTTTGTTTAAAAGGGGGGGTCGCCTTTAAAAATAAAATTTAAATTTTATTTTATTGTTTTTAACCAAAGGCTGTGGGGTTTTAAATTTCTCCCAAAAAAAAACCCTTTTATTAAACAAAAAACTTTTTGGGGGTTTAAAAAAATTAACTTAAAAAAATTCAAAACCCCCAAAAATAAGGGAAGAAGGGTATAGTCTAAAAAAATTTTTGTTAAAAATTTTTAATAAATTTCCAAAATTTTTAAAAAAAAATTTTTAATCCAAAAAATATTTGTAGCTTTTAATCTTTAAAAAAATTCTTTTAAAAGCTTAAAAAAAAATTATTTTTTTAAAAAATTTCAAAAAAAAAATTTAAATTTTTAAAATCTTTGACAAAGATATGAGACAATTTTTTTTTTTTTTTTTGAAATTTTTTTTTAAATTTTTTTAGATTAAAAAAAAAGAGTTTTTTTTTGTAAAACGTAGGAAACGAAAAAGTTTAAAAAAAGATAGAGTGTTTTTTTTTAAATAAAAAAAATTTTGGGGGACTTTAAAATTTTTTTTTTTTAAAATTTATAATTTGGGGTTTTCAAAAAAATTTGGGAGTTGAATGAAAAGGGGAAAGATTAGCTGATTTTAAGTTTTAAAAAATTTCGTAAAAGTTTTTTTTTTTTAAAAAATTGTTAAAAAAAAAAAAAATTTTTTTTTCTTTTTGTGAAAATTTAAAAGAAATTTTGTTTTTGAAAATTTTTTTGGAATGATTTTTTAACAAAAAAAAAATTTTTATTTTGGGGGGGTCATTTGTAGACATGTGTTGCTGGGGGAAAAAGGGTTCCCCAAAAATTTGTTTTGGGGAGATTGTAAGGAAAAAGCTTTTTTTGGGGAAATATATTATGATTATTTTTTATTTTTTTCTTTTGTATTGGTATTTTAATTAAAAAATTTTTTGAAAGTGTAAAATATGTTATTAAAAAAAGTTTTAAAAAAAAAAAAAAAAAAAAAAAAATGAAAAGTAAATGATAAAAAATTGGGGGTTTGGGGGGAAAAAGAAAAAACAGAAAAACCCCCCCCTTAAAATTTAACCCCATTTTTGATTGAAAAGATAAAAAGTAAGGGGATGATAGAAAGAAAAAGTCCAGTGGAAAAAAAGAAAAGAAAAGTGTAAAAAAAAAAATGAAGAGTAAATGATGATAAAAAAAATAAAAAACAAGTGATGATAGAAAAGATGAAGAGTATGATGTTTTAAAAAAAGAAAAGTAGTGATGATAGAAAAGATGAAAATCAAGTGAGATAGAAAAGATGAAGAGAAAATGTGTAAAATTTGGGAAAAAGTGTTTGTGAAAAGATAAAGAGTTTTGGTGATGAAAGTGAGAATTTTGATAAAAGGAAAAAATGAAGAATCAAGTGTAAAGGTCGTTTTGTGAAGTTTTAAGGGGGGTTCAAAAAATTTTTTTTTAAAAAGGTTTTAAAAAAACCGAAAAATTTAAATTTAAAAATTTATTTTTAAAAACAATTCCCCATAATTGCCCCTTTTTAAATTTTTAATTTGATTGTTTTTTTTTTTGTTTGGCATTTATTTTTCAAAATGAATAATTTTTTTTTGGCCCCTTTTTTTAAAAAATTTTTTTTTGTTTCATTTTTTTTGTTTTTTTGAGGTTTTGGGGGGGGGGGAAAAATAATGGAAAAAAAATTGGGAAATTTTTATTGGTGTAAAGTTAATAATTTAGGGTTTTTTTTTTTAAGGGTAATTAAAAATTTGTAAACTGAAAAATATTGATTTTTTAAAAAAAAATTAGAAAATATTTCTGGGATTCGTTTAAAAAAAAGAAAATTTTTTAGAAAAAAAAAACCCTTTGGCAGGTTTTAAAAAACCCCAAATTCACAGTTAAAAAAAAGGGAAATAAAGAAAAAAATTGGTACCCTTTTTTTCATAGTGAAAGTGCCCCCTTTTTTATTTTTTTTTTTAAATATTTATGTTTTTTCAAAATTTTTTAAAAAAAGGGAGTTTTTTGGGAATAGTATAAAAAATTTAAAATAAAAAATAAAAATTAAATTAAAAATAAGGGGAAAAAAAGAAATTTAAATAAGTAAGAAAATTTTTCTTGAGAAATTTCAAAAATTTTAAAACGGAATTTTTTTGGGTTTTTTTTTAAAAAAAAAAAATTTTTGCTGTTTTTTTTTTTTTTAAAAATTTTGGGGCGTTTCATAAAATGAGAAAATTTTGGGTTTTTTTGTTGTCGGGGGTTTTTGTTGTTGTTGTTGTTGGGTCGAAAAAAAAGTTTTGAAAGGGAAAAATTTGGGAACTATGGATTTTGATAAAATTTTTTTAAAATTAGGAAAATTTTTTGATGGTTTTTAAATTATGAAAACCCCCGGGTTTGGGGGGAAAGAGCCCCCTTGGCTGGGCCCCAAAATTTTTAAAAAAGTTTTATCTCGTAAAAGGTAATGTTTTGGATGAAATTTTTTGAGAATAGCATTTATTTTAAAATAGGTTATTTTATTTTTTTTTAAAAATTTTTAAAAATTTTTTGATATTAAAAAAATAAAATTTTTTAAAAAAAGTAAAAAAAAAAGGCACACTTGCGATAAAAATTTTTTTTGGGAAAATTAAAAGGGTTAAAAAAAGATATTCTCCCCAAAAAAAAAATTTTTGAAGAAAATCGGTTAGGTTTTGGGGGATAATGTAATTTTTAAAATTTTTTTAAAAAAGGGGATTTTTTTCAAGGGAAAAAATACGAGGAAGTATTGTGTATAATTGGAGGTTTTTTTTTTTTAAAAAAGTTATAAAAAAATATTTGGGGACATAGTTATTAGTTAAATTTTAATATGATAAAAACCTGAAAATTTTTATGAAAAATTTTTTTCGAGTTTTTTTTTTGTTCTTTTCTTTTTTTTTTTTTGGGGTTAAAATTCCCCAAAAAAAATTTCCCAAAAAATTTTTGGCTTGTTTTGGGGGAAAAAGTTATATTGTGTTTAAAAAAAAAATATAATAAAAATTTTAAAAAAAAAAAAAAAATTTTCCCCCGGGGGGTGAGTGGGCGGTTGCCCCGGGCCCTTTCTCAGGGGGAACCCCGTGGGCCCCTTTTCTTTGGCTGTGATTTCCCCCTTAGAGGGCGGGTTTGGTTAGTTTTTCCCAAGAGTGTTGAAAAAATTATAATAAAAATTTAAAAATGTTTTTTGTATCCCCATTAGGTAGGGGGGAATTGACTTTTTTGATGATAAGGAGTGTGTGGTGAAACCCGTTTTTTTTTTTTTAATTTTTTTTTTTGTAAGATTTTAAAAATAGGTCAAAATTTGCCCCCCTTTTTAAAAAATTTTTAAAAAAAAAAAAAATAAAAAAAAAAAACCCCCGGATGTCGAATATCCCCCGATTAGTTTTAAAGGGTATTTTAGAGTAACCCCCGAGTATTTTATGTGGAAAAAAACCCAAAAGGGGGGGGAAAAATTGGGTCTTGCCCGGGGGGGTTTTTTAAGTCCCCTTCAAAACTTGGATTACCGGGGTTTTAAAAGAGTCCCCGGGAAGAAAAAAATTTTTTAATTTTTAAAGTTCTTCCCCCAAAGGAAGGTCCCCGGGGCATTTGGGTTTTCCCCCTTAAAATTTAAAAGGAATTCATTGTTTGAGATAAAAGTCGAAATTTTTTTTGGGGAAAACAGTAGTCAAACCTTTAGCCGCAGGTGTCCCGGTTCTTTTTGTATTTTTTTTGATAAAAAAAACCCCAAAGTTGTCGGGGGGTTATGAAACGTTCAAAAATTTTAAAAAAAAAAAAATTGAAAGGGGGAGGAATATAATGTTTTTTTTTTAAAATAAAAACAAAATAGAAAATTAAAAATTTTTTGGAAAGTTCAAAATGATTTCGTTTTTTTAAATTTTACCCAAAAATTTTGTGGGAGGAAATTTTGGACTTTTTTTTGTAATATTTAATATTAATTTTGAATTAAAATTTCCAGGGGGCGTGCTAAAAATTTAAAACAGTTTTTTTTCCCCACGAGGTATTTGTGGGCCCCCCAAAACCCCAAAATACAAGAGAAAAAACCCCGGTGAGGATGAACCCCGGTCACTGGGGTGAAAGTTAGGGTTCATTGCCCGGTGATATGTTTTTGGGGGAGTAATGAATTTTTTTTACCCCAAAGTATCCCCAAAAAAAGGGGAAAAAATTTTTTTGTGTGCAGCTTTTGGAAAATTTTTAAAATAAAAGTACATAAAATGAAAGAAATTAAAAAAAGGGAGGTAAAAGATGGTTTAAACGAAAAAAAATTTTTTCTTTTTTTTTAATCAGTATTAATTATTTTAAATTTTTATAAAAGTAAAAAATTTTTTTTTTACTGTATTAATTATTTTTGTATGTACTTTGTTGTTTTTTTTATTTTTTTTTTTTTAAAAAAAAAATTTTATTATTAAAATTTTTTAATTTTAAAAAAATTTTTTCAAAAATTTTTGTTGGTACCCCCCAAATGGGGCCCCTTTTTTCCCCCCCCAGTTATCCGGTTTATTTTCCCGTTGTTTCGTCCACGAGAAATTTTCGTCCCCCCATAAGTTTGGGTGGGGTGGGGGAAGTGCTGTTTGAGCGGCGTCCCCCCCAAAAATTAGGACCCCCAAAAATTTTTTTGGGAAAATTTTTTTTTTTTTATTATTTTTTAAAAAGTTGGGGTCAAGTTTTATTTAAAATAAAAAAAAGGGAAAATAAAAAAAAATAGAAAATTTAAAAATTTAAAAAAAAAAATTGTAAGGGGGTGTAATGGGCCCCCGGGTTTTTTCCCCCCCCCCTTGATAAAAAAAAAAGAAAAAAAGGAGAAAAAAAAACCCCTTTTTTTTCCCTTTTTGTGATAAAAAACCCCCTCAAAAACAAGAGAATTTTAAATTTTTTGTGTGAGAGAAGGAAATTTTCCCTTATTGGTATTTAAAAGGGCAAAAAAAAAATTTTGGGGGGTCAAATTTTACTTTTTAAAATTTTTTTTGTTTTTTTTAAATTTAAAGAATTGGAATATACTGTTATTTTTATGTGTTATTTGTTGTGTCAAAGTTTATTAAAAAAAAAAGCCCAATATTTAAAAATTTAAAAAAAAAAAAAAAAATAAAAATTTTTTGCCCCGGTCGGCTCCCCACCGGGGGATGTTGGGGAAAGAAAAAGGGGCGGGTTTTCGTGAGGGGGGAAAATTTGCGTTTTTTTTGAGAAATGTTTGTGGTCTGATGCGGTTTTTGGGGATGTTTTCCCCGATGGGTGTTTGTTTGGGTTTGTTGACTCCCCCTTCCCCGTGTGTTTTTTGGGAAAAAAATTTTAAACCCGGAAGAATGTATTAAAAGAAAAAGTGTTGAATGGTTAGGAAATGAGTAAGTGTTTTTAACCGGAAAAAGGGTTTTTTTATTATGTTTTTTTAAATAATGTTTTTTTAAAAAAGTTTTAATTTAGGTTTATTAAAAAATTTTAAAGTTTAAAAGCCCAAAAAATTTGGAAAAAAAAAAAGAAAAATAAAAAATTTTTATAATAAGATTAATTTTGAAAGTTTTTAAAAAATTTTTAAGTTTGAATATTTATAGAATATTTTTAGTACAGTTTAGAAATTAATAATTAATGTTTGTCTTTTTTATCAAGTACATACGAAAAGTCTTAAAATTTTTGAAAAAAAAAAAATTTAAAGATCCAATGTTTTTTTTTTTTAAATTAAAAAAATTTTTATTTTCAAAAAAAAAAATTTTAAAAAATTTTTAATTTTTAAATTTTTTTTTAGAAATTTTTTAGGGTTTTAATTGTTTCAAATTCTCAAATGCCCCTTTGAAGATGTTTTTGTTAAAACAAAAAAAAAAAATTAAAAAGTTTTTTTTTTAAAAAAAAAAAAAATTTAATAGAAAAAAAAAAAACTTTCCAATTTTTATAATTTTTTAAAAAAAAAAAAAAAGGTTTTTACTTTCTGGGGAAATTTTTTGGTAAGCGAGATTTGTTGTTGCCCCGGGGGATTTGGGAAAATTCTGAATGAACCCCTCAGAAAAAAGGTTTCCAACTTTGTCGAGAAGGAGGTGTTCAGCTTTTATTGAAGTCAGGATTTTTAAAAAAAAATATAAAAGGATGTTTGAGGGGAAAAAAGGGGGTTTTAGTTTTTAAAAAGGGTTTTTTTTAAAAAAGGGAAAATTTAAAAGGAAAATTTAAAGGTTATTTAAAGGTTTTTTAAAAGGTTATTTAACAAGGTATATTAAAAAAGGGTTTAAATTTTAAAAGGGTTTTTTTTAAAAGGTATATTCTAAAAGGTATATTTAAAAGGTTTTTTAAAAAGGGGTTATTTAAAAGGTATATTTTAACAAGGTTTTTAAAAAGGTATATTTAAAAGGTTTTTAAAAAAAGGTATTTTAAAAGGTATATTTAAAAGGTTTTAATCAAAAAAGGATATTACTTACTGGGGGGGTGTTGTATTTTATCGAATAAAACGAACTTTATGAGGTGGGCGTGGGTGGTTGGAAAAAATGTAGCTTTGAAGTGTTTGCGGGGCGTTGTGTTGTAAGTTGGTAGACAAAACCCTCGGCGGTAAAAAGAGTGGGGGACGAAACCCAAAAAAAATTAATTTTTTTTGGGTTTAAACAAAAAAAAAAAAAAAAAAAAAAAATTTTTAGTTTCGCTTAAAAAAAAAAAAAAAAAAATCAAATTAAATTTGGGGTTCGGTTAAAAAAAAAACCCAAAAATCAGATTGATTTTATAGGGGTTTAAAAAAGGAAAAAAATTTGTTGAAAAGATCGAAGAATAAATTAGTATTTAGAACTATAAAAAAAGAAAAATTTTTTTTAGGAAAAACCAAATAAAAAAGTTTTAAAAGATTAAACGAATTTTTAATTTGAAGTTTCAAAAGGGAAAAAAGGGGGTTTTTTAGGGCGTTTTAGGGGAAAAATAGAAGAAACGGGGATTGAATAGTTTTTATCGGGGGGGCTTATTTGCTGGAGTTGATAGAGTTTTCCCCCAAATCGAAGGGTTTAGTGTTGGGGGGGTTTTCTTGAGGTAGGTTTTCTTTGTGATTTTTTGAATTTTTTAATTTTTTTTGGGGGCAATTTTAAGTTTTGAATGTGTAAAATGGGTTTTGACGACTTAGTGCTGGGAGGCTTGTCCCCTTTAAATCCTCCAAAGGGGATGGCAGTTTGGGAAAGGGAAAAATCCCCCGACTGGGAGGGGGGACTAAGGGTTTAAAATTTTGACGTCTGAAAGGGAAAAAAAAAGAGAGGGGTTTTGGGGTGGAGAAAGGGTATTTTTTTTTTTCTGTGGAAATTTAAAAAAATATCCCCTTTTTTATAAAAAATGCGAAATTTGGTTCTTTTTGAGACCCCCAAAAATTTTTAGGTAAAATCCAAACGGGGGAGGGTAATTTTATGTGGTGTGTTTTGAAACCCCGACCTTGAAATCCCCGTCAGTTTTGAAACAGAGTAGGAAGACGGGTGAAAAATTTTAAAAAAAAAAAAAATTTAGTGTTCATTTTTGTAGCATTAAAAAAGGTAAATTTTGGGGGGCTGTTTTTATAGTTGATTTAGTATGTTTAGGGGGAGAGTGATGCAATATTTTTAGGTGCGGGGAAAACCCAGGCAACCCGGGAAAAACCCCCCAAAATTAAAACCCCAAAGAAAACCCAAACTTTGAACACAATTTTTGTGGGCTGGGGTTTTTCCCCGGGAAACCCCAAGGGAAAAACGGTAAATTTTCCATTGAGTTTAAAGTGCGTCATTGTAAAGTTTTATTTTTGGGGTTTTGCAAAACCCCGAATGGAAAATTTAAAAATTAATAGGTAGGTGGAAAAAAAAAAAAAACCCGGAAAAAAATTGGGTTTAAAAATTTTATTTAAAAGGTGTAACGGGGAAAACAGAATGGAAAATTTGGGGGTCCCGAGTAAGGCCCCTCGGGGAAAATAAATGAATTATTAAAAATTTAAAAAAACAAATTTTTTGGTGTGATGGGGGGATTTTTTTTAGGGGGTTTTTGTTTACAATAGAACCCCCAAAAGGGAAAAGATTTCATGAGATTGGGGCCCCAAAAAAATTTTAAAAAAAGAAAAAAATTTTTAAATTAAAAAAAACTATTAATTTTAAGATTTTTGTAAAAATAAAAGGGGGGGAAAAGGGTGAAAAGCCCAGAAAAAATTAAATGAAATTTTAGGGAACTTGAATATTTTCGGAAGAATTAAACGAGTTTTAATGTTGCTTTCAAAAGCACATCATGACGGAGGTTTTACCCTCCCCCAGCTGGGGAAATTCAAGCTGAGTGGAGGGGAATAGCCAGTAAAAGGGTTTGAATTTGAGGGAAAATCATCAAAGTCCAAACCCTCGGGGGGCGTTGTTAAAAACATGAAAAAAAAAAATTTACTTTGCCATGACAGGAAATAAAGTTTTTTTTTATTTTTTTTTTAAAAGGGATTTTAAAAAAGTTTGGTTTTTCGCAACGTTTCGTTTAAAAAAAAATTTATTTTTTGTTTTTTATTTTTAATAATGACATAATGGTTCAAATATATATAAAAAAGACGTTTCCCTAATAAAAATTTTTTAAAAAGAAAAGGGGGAGTTTTTTTTTTGGTGTGTCACCCCAAAAAGGGGAAACCCCAAAGTGGGGTTTTTGTGGGGGGAAAATTTTTTTTTTAAAAATTTTAATTTTTGGGCCCCTTTTATGTTTATGGCAAAGTATTGAATATAGGGAAATGGAGGAATCAATAAAAATGACAAGTTAATTAAAAATTTAAAAACTAGACGTTAAAAAATTTAGCTTTTTATTTATTTATGGGGAAGTAATTAATAAAATCTAATAAGGTAAAAATTCCTAAATTTAACTAAATTTTTTTTACAACAAGGGGAAAGATAGTTTTTTGGGGGTTTTAAAAAAAAATTTTATGTACAAAAAAAAAAATTGTTATTCTTAACTGTTTTTTTTAAAAAAATGAAAATTTAGGTACAATGCCCCCATAAGTATGGAAAAATATGAAAAATGAGTCATTAGTTGTAAAAAATTTTCAAATGGGGGGGAAAAAAAAAAGGGGTTTTTTTGCTATATTGGGCGAAAAAAAATTTTTTTTTTGATTTTTTTTTAAAGGGGGAAAAAAAAATGCTTAAGTCATAATAATAATAAATTTTGGGGGAAAAGGAAACATAGGGGGGTTTTATGAAAAAAGCATTTTCCCCCATAACGTTGAGTCTTTTTTATTATGTGGTCAAAAAAAATTAAGGGGGAAAAAAATTCTGCAGGGGGGGGATTGAAAAGGATTCCCCCTGGATTCCCAGCTTGAAACAATCCCTTTAAACCCCTTAAAAAAACCTGCAGGGTTTTTTTTAAAAGAACGGGTTTTTTTCCCCAAAAAATTTTTGCCCTAAATTTATACAGAAAATTTTAAAATTTCCCCAAAAGGAACAAAAAAAAAATTAAAAAAAAAAAACATTTTTATTATTTTTTTTTACCAAAAAAAGGGTTTGTGTAAAACAAGAATCGTCGATTGAGTTTTTAAAATTTTTTGGATAACCCGTAGCCCCCGTACCCCGACTTCAGCACGGTGTGGGTTTGATTTGGGGGCAGCGCAAATTTTTTTTTGTTGTTTTGGGTTTTCGGGGTCCACCCTATCGTGAGGAAAAATGAGAAGCAAATTTGTTGATAGGGACAGTGGCGTCTTTTCGAGAAGGAATAGGGGAAATTTTTTGGTTTTTTTAATAGGCCCCTCTAAAATTTTTAAAAAAAATAAATAAAAAAACCCAAAAACCCCTTTTTTATACATCATTTTATTTTTTAAAAGTTCCCTTTTAAAAAGGTTTGAAGTAATAAAAAATATTCCCCCATTTTTTTGTATTTTTTTTAAAAAAAAAACAATGATAAAAAGTTTGAGGGGAAAGGGGACAAAAAAGGGCTTGCTCTAGTTTTTAAATGTTTTTCTTGGTTTGATACTAAAAAGGGTTGGGAATTAATTTTTAAAATTTTTCTTTTTAATTTTAAATGTCAAAGACTTAAATGATGACCATGAAAGATCATCGTTTAAACCCCCAAAAGTAGTCTGGGGGAAACTGAAATTTGGTAGGTAGCTTTTTTATAGTTAGAGTGCAAAAAGGGCGGGATTTTTGAAATTTCCCCAAAAAAAGCTTTTGGGAAAAAAAAATTTTTTGCTTTCACGGCCCCTCCCCCGGCCCCCCAAAAAGGGGGGAAAGGGCTTGTAAAATATAAAAATTTTTGGGTTTTTTTTTTGAAGAGTGAGGGGAAAAGAGGGTTAATGTTAAAAAGGTTTAAAAGTTAATTTAGCCAGATTTTTCCCCTTTGGGTATATTTCTTGTGATTTTGGGTTTTAACCCCAATTTTAGGGGGTCGGTCTTCTTAACTTTACCCTTTACATAATTTGCCTAAGAAGTAGTAATATCTCCCCGGGATGACTTAAAGGGGTGCGGTGTTCCCCCCCCCACCCCCCGGGAGATGGGGGGCAAAACCCGGAGATAAAGGGGGGGAGGGTCGAATTGTTGCGCAAGGATGGGTTGGAAGAAACCCCCCCCCTTTTTGGTACTGCTGGGCGCCCCAAACCCCCGGGAAATTTTCCCCCCGGGGGAGGGCGGGGCCGGCCGCGCCCCGCCGGGAAATTTCCCCCCCCGAAGGAGAAAGGACTGGAAGGGGGGGGTTTTAGCGATCCTTTCCGCCCTGCCAAAAAACCCGGGCCCCCCCGGGGGCCCCCCCCGAAACGTTGCCCCCCCAGGCCCCCGGGCCCGGCGGGGGGTGTGTTCAGAGAAGTTCAGTGTTCCTCCCCCCCGACCCCTGCCAGAGGCGGGCTGGAAAAAGGCCTCCCCGGGGGTGCGTCCCCCCCCCCCATGCAGCTGACTCGCTCCCCCCGGGGCTGGGTGGCTGCTGATCAGGGAGGAGAAGGTGGTCGTGCTGCCGCAGTGTTTCCAGCTCAGCAGCCTCCCCCCCCCCGCTGTCGGTCCCCCCCCCCCCTGATTTTTTGGTTTCGTCCCCCCCCGTCCCCCCGCCCCCCGTGTACTTTTTTTTGGCGCCCCCCCCGCTGATGAAACCCCCCCTTCCTTGTGCCCCCGGGGGCGGGTTCGCCAAAAACCCCCCCTCTCTGTTCCGCGCGTTCCCCCCGGGCTAAGATAGGGGGGTTCTTGGTATCTGCCGCCCGCGGTGAAGGCCCCCCTGGGTTTGGGCCCCCCCTTGGCTACCCCTTTCCTTTGGGGCCCCAAAAAGGTTTTTTCCCCCTGTTTTTACGCCCCCATTTGGCCCGGTCTTGTCTATCTTGGCCCGCAGGTTTTTGATGCTTTGTTAATTGCCACGTTTTTGATGCCATGGACTTGAAAAGGGTTCCCCCCCTGGGTTTGGGCATGGGTGTAGTTTTTAATTTTCCTAGTCCCGAGGGCACTCAGTGCCCCCGTTTAAAAGTCTTCCCCCCTTCTTGCGTTAAATTTCCCCCCGTTTTGGCAGCCCCCCCTTTTCCCCCTGTGCTGGAGGTTTAAAAATGGGGGGGTAGTGTAAGGGAGGACCGACCCTGCGTTGTAGAAGGTTGATTTTTCCCCCGGGGCTCGGTGTCTGTTGCCCCCAAACCCCCCGTCCCCCGGATTTGGAGGAGGGGGGTGTGATGTGTTATGTGGGGGGGGTATTGAGTGAG
>JAMCCL010000855.1:0-14676 GCA_024516035.1 Bactericera cockerelli | reverse complement strand
GGGGTTTGATTAAACCACTTCAAATGTTTTTTCAAAAAAATACTAGTGTCACGGATCAAACATCACCCCGACTATCTAAGTCGTCTGTTTCGGTAATAGAATTATGTGTCAATAAAGTGAATGGGAATTCCAAGAATTGAGTGAAGAAAGATTCTGTAGACAAGATTCCAAGATTAAAGAGGTACCAAAGGGGTAGCCTTTAGGCAATTATTGATCACCAAACTAATGAAATAGTTGGTATCTATGAGAGTGAAGAGATTGTGAAGAAAAAAAAAAAAATTCCCACAAATTTCGAACAATGACGAAAGAAAAACATAGAAAAGCTAAATTAATATACAAAAGTTAAAGCTACCAAATTATCTACTGAAGCAATTCGTTCTGAAACTAGCAAAGTTTACGAAAGTTCAATTTACAAAAACAACCAACATTTTCTCTCCTTTCTAAAAACAATAAATCCTCCAAATCTTTCTTTCTCTTCATTTTCGGTCCCACTTCCGGTGGCTTGCGGTGGTGTGTGGTTCAAACATGACTTCTTCTGTTCCCTGACGCATGGCTGATCGTGTGCAAATATTGGCATTACCTACTCTAACTCAGTGAGTTGAGGATACTGGGGGGTTTCTCCATATCATATAAATTTCCAACAGCCTTCTGAAAACTCTGCTCCCGATTTTTCTAAAATATTCTAAAAATAGTCTAAAATATTTTCCAAATTTATTTCGTTATAAAACATGGTTAAAACAAGGAATGCAGTAAAGAAGATCAAGTGAAAGCGAGAATGAACTGGAAGAAATGAGTGTGAAAGAAATATTAAAAAAAGATTTACAAAAAAATGAACTCGTATGATGTAATTATATTAGAAATGAAAAAAATTGAAAGAAATGGTTATGGAAAACGGAAAGAGATTGATACATTGAAAAAGAGCTTGATGAGAAAGAACTAGAGAATAAAATATTGAAAAAAAGTATCGAAGTACAAGATGAAAACATTGGGGAACTAAACCAAAGGTCGAGAATGTCAAACATCGTTATTAATGGAATAAAAGAAAATCAAAAAGAAAACATAAAAGAAATAGTGGAAAATCTTGGAAAAGCAATTGGAATTTTGAACCCTGAGGATCATATACAAGTAGCTCATAGAGTTCCATCAAAAAAAAGTCCTAAACCAATTGTCGTGAGACTACTCAACACAAAAACACGTGACATATGGGTGAAGGCCGGCAAAGAAAACAAATTATTTGAAAAAAAAAATATATATAAATGAACATCTAAACGACCAAGAACTACACACTACTTAAAAATACCAGAGCTTGGGCGAAGACAAACCACTACAAGTTTGTCTGGACTCAGGATTGCCGGGTACTTATGAGGAAAGATGAAAACTCGCGAATCAGAAGTGTGAAGACCATGAAGGACCTGTCAATGGATTGGAAGGACGTCACTCGTACCAGTTCTTCCGAAGGAGAGACAACAGATGCATAGCAATTTTCAAGTTTTCATTTATTTTTTTTTGTTCAATTTCATTCATTTCTTTACATATTATTTTTTTATTGCATTTTTAATCTGTTTAAAACAAAAACAGATACACTTTTTCACAATATCAGAAATAACAACAAAATATGAATTAAAATCTATGAAAAAAATCAGAGCTCTAAAAAAATTTAAATCATTGAAGAAAAAAAATCAATTTAAATATAGATATAAAAACAATCACCCTTTTATTAATTTATGGATGTAATTAATATAATTGACGATCAATATATCACAGATAAGTTCTCAAGTTATTTAGACTGTCCACATATCAAAAGTAATGGAATTGGTATATTACATCTAAATATAAGATCTGTAAATAATAATTTTAATCAATTTTTAATTTTATTTAACTCAATTAAAGATAATACCGATATAGTAGTTTTAACTGAATGTTGGTTTAATCCAAACAAACAAAACTTTTTGTACAACAAAAAACAACTTCACAGCTTATTATACTGAATACACTAAAAATAAAAATGGTGGTATAATAATCTATATAAAAAATGATATCACTCTAGTTGACTTCAAAGATTACAAATTAAGATCTTGTGAACTTATAAAACTAAACTTAACAATAAAAAAAGAAAATTATATACTATTTGGATGTTATAGATCGCCCAATATCAACCCTAACCTTGATATATTTTTAGAAGAACTTACAGAAATTTTAAACATGATGATAATAAAAATAACTATAGTATGAAATGCTTTCTAGGTGATATTAATATAAACATATTGAATAAAAACTCAACAACTGTTAACAACTATCTTGATCTTTTAGCCTCATTAAACTTGACATCTTTCATAAATGATGTAACAAGATATGAATCTGAATCCTGTTTAGATCATTTTTTTTGCTCAAAAAATATTCCATTTCAAAAATTCAAGCTTCAAAAATTGAAACCGATCTAACTGATCATTATTCCCTTTACATTAAAATAAAATGTAACCAAAAAGACATCAAACAAATAACAACTTCAAAATTTGAAAAAATTGATGAAGAAAACTTAATTAATGACATATCTAAAGAAAATTGGATAACATTCTAACAAATAACAAATATTGAGACAGCATCTTATGAATTTATACAAATAATAAAAAAATACATAAATAAAAACACAATAACAAAAATAATAGAAAGAAAAATAGACCATTGAAAGAATGGATGTCACCAAATTTAGTTAAATCAATAAGAAATAAGAAAAAAATATACAAAAAATGTAAAAAAAAACCCTGATAATGTAAGATTAAAAACGTACTATAATAGATATAGAAACACACTACAAAAACTTATAAATAAAACTGAAATTGACTATTACAAGAAAAAATTAAATGAAAACATGAATAATTCATATACTCTTTGGACAATATTAAAAGAATTTATAGGTAAAAATTGCAACAAAAAGAATAAAAAAATTATACAAACCATAACAGATACTAACAAGAACAAAATAATAGATTGTTTAAATAATACCAAAGAAGCAGCTGATGTATTCATTAAACATTTTACATCTGTAGGTGATAAAATTAACGTCAACACACCTAAAACAAGTTTATTTAGTAACATAAAAATAGACAACATTGATAGTATTAACCCTTTAAAACAAATTTTCACCAATTACTGAAGAAGAAACTTACAAATAATTAATGAAATTAAAAAGTAGATCCAGCCCTGGTCCGGATTTAATTAATGCAAAAATATTAAAACTCATTAGTCCTTTTGTTTTGAAAATAAAGTGTACCTTATTAACTTGAGCTTTGACAATGTATTTTTCCTTCTATTTTTAAAGAAGCTACTGTCATACCAATTTTTTAAAAAGGTAACACTACAGACCTGAAAACTATAGACCCATCTCTTTAATCTCAGTAATTGGTAAAGTATTTGAAAAATCGGTTAAAAGAAGAATTGAAAATTATGTTGAAGAAAACAAAATATTAAAAGGTAAACCAATTCGGATTTAGAAGAAACTTGGGGTCGGATGATGCACTATGTGCATTTTCATCTTTTATTTTAGAACAAATAAATAATAATAATAAAGTTTTAACAATATCGCTAGACATAAAAAAGGCATTTGACTGTGTAAACAATGTAACATTACTACACGAACTAGAAAAACTAAAAATAACAGAAAAATACTTTTCAATGGTTAAAAATCTTATCTTTCTAACAGAAAACATAAAGTTCTCTTAAATGGCTTTTTTAGTACTGATGAAACACCTAATTATGGTTTGAGTCAAGGGACCGTATTATCTCCTTTATTATACCTATTGTACACAAATAATATATCTATAATAAGCAAAGCAAAAGTTTTTACTTTTGCTGATGATACACTATTAATTTACACAGGTAAAGATTGGAATGAAATTCATGAAATTGCTTTTTCAAGACATAAACAAAATTCACACATGGTTTAGAGAACTTTCATTACACATTAGTCCAGAAAAAACAACATACATGACACTAACTATTAATAACACAAATCAACCTAGACAATCACAATTAATAATACATACTTGCTTAAACACCAACATTCAAAACAACACAACACATTGTACTTGTATTCCGCTTAAAAAAGTAACCATATAACGTATTTGGGAAATTGAAGTTGATGAAAACCTCAAATGGAATAAACATATAAACAAACTAAACTCAAAAATTAGAAAACTCATCCCCCTTTTTATCAAAATTAGACAATTGAAAGATAACAAAATAACAAAAATGCTCTATTATTCTTTTGTACAAGCAACTACAGTATGGAATAATTGCATGGGGAAGTGCTTGTAAAAGTCATCTATTACCTTTAAAACGTGCACATAATATAATATTAAGAATAATTTTAAACCAAAGAAAGAATGTACTCGTCCAATTTATTATACCAAGAATTTCAAGTTTTTAATATAAACTGATCTCTATGTATATAAAATCATATATTTTTTAAACAAACAAAACATCTCTAACACAATTGACAGAGTGGAAACTAATACTAGACAAAATGGTTTAAAGCAAAAATTTTGGAAGTTAACAAAGACATAATCAGACATAGTTACTTTTATCTAAAACCAATCATTTTAAATAGCATACCAACAGAACTGACAAATATCCCCTTACTACTAATAAAAAAACAACTTAGAACTCTTTTCATGAATTCCACAATACTAATGAGTATAAACAACTCGTTGTTTAAATTTTTTAAAAAAATTAATATTTCAATCTGAATAACCTGAGAACTTATTATCTGCATCCTCTTATTAATCATAACCATCATCTTATTAATATATAAATATAATTTTTTTTCTTCAATGTTGTTTAAAAAAAAAAAAAAAAATGAGCTCATATTAAACACTATTTATATGAAAAAAAAATTATTACTTTTTTTTCTGTTGAATACCATTTTATACACATCAATTATATAAAATAACGAATGTATATAAATACATATTTTTTCTATTGTGATTGAAATTGAAAAAAAAAAAAAAATATTATTATACATACTATTATTTTGAACTCCCCCACCTTCAGCACAAGATTTTTTATCTTTTGAAGGTGGGTATACCTTATTGTTTGTAGAAGACGTTTGTAATGTATAAAAATAAATAAATGGAAACTTAAAAAAAAAAAAAAAAAAAAAAAAAAAATATCGTGGGTCTTCTACTTTCCTTTCGGAATTTACGAGCAAAATTTTACTCGCACCGTGATCATTGCTATGTGGCTGGTCTGCACAGTCTACTTTCTCTCCATATGACCATATGTCAAGGTGGTGTGTGTGTGTCCTGATGGAACTACTAAAGAGTATTCAAGGGAGGAACAGGAAAATAAATGGCGAAAGGGGGGGATAAAACGAGAAAAGGTTGAGTGGAAGAGATTGCCATAACCCCGCTCTTTAGTTAGAACATCTGTATACATTTTATCTACGTACCTAGTTTATCTTTTACTTGGTTACACTGTTCTCAATTTTGTATATTAATTTTTATTGTTATTTATTTGTACATACATATTTCCTATTGATTTAGAATTTAATAATAATGAGGGTTAATTGAGAAGTGCAAGCTGAGAAAGAGGAGGATGAGGGAAAAAGAGGTGAAATATGACGTCACGCCAGGTGAAAACTGAGAATGATAGTGATTATGTTTAAAAGAGTTTGATCTAATCGTTTTAGGAAATGATACTGACAAACTAACAAACTTACCGTTGAAACTACCAGACAACTGAGCCGACAACTACATGTTCAACAAATTATCCGATATCATCACATGAGCTTGCCAACTTTAGTTCTAACAGAACAAGCTTTGACACCTGTTTAGAGCTAATAAGTTTCCATCAGGCTGGCTTTGCATATCCCCATCATAACTCTCTACTTAAATCCGTATAACATGTATAAACTTACATGTGAAATGTACATTTAAATGCAACTTGGCTGTAACTTATTGCATCAAGGAACTTAAGTTGAAGTTTTGCATGGTTAATGTTCAATTGATTTTTTTTTTTTTTTGGGATTGATATTTTTTCTTACATCACTTCCAAAAGTTAGTCAAACGACCTTGTGAAGTTCCACATTGAATATTGGACAGAATTTTGAACATTCTAATGTGAAAACGATTATTTGTGTTTAGAAATTCTGTTGTTGAGATCCTCGGTACGCATACAAGAAAAAATCGGAGCAAAAAAATATTTATTTTTTATATAGTTATCATATTTGTGTTCAGGCACGGCCGGGGCTAAGGAGCTGCGGAACTGCAGCACCCCCAGAAAAAAAAGAAAAGGAGAGGATTTTCTCAAGTCCTAGTTCGTACATCATAAAAATCATCACACATTTCTATAATAATTAATGCATAATTAATATAAAAACAGAAAAAAGGACTACCTACCTACCTACCTACCTACCTACCTACCTACCTATGTTTGTTTGTCCGGAGTTGTTTAGCCAAACGGTAAGAGATAGCCAAAAATGTATCAGAATTGACCCCCCCAAAACCATTATCGCTTTGTCCCCGAAAAATTATAAAAAAGTTCAAAAAGGCATTGCTGTCCAGCAGTACGGCCATGCCTTAGTAAATTTTTAAATTTAGTCCGTTGCAAAGCACGGGCAAACGGCTAGTAATTAATATGATAGGCATTGTAAACAAACTCAAACTCTTTGCATACTGAAAGAGCGACTCTATAAATCCCATTTTAGTTCGGTTTTTGTGGTAGCACCCCCAAGACATTTCCCACCGGCCGCGCCTATTTGTGTTAATCACCTTTATCACAACTACTCAAACTCGCTTTACGAATCTACGCTGAAACCGGAACTTGAACCACCGACCTCCAGGTTACAAGTCCGCCGCCTTATCGATCAAGCTACTGAGTCGTCTATTTTTTTTATATACAAAAAAAAAAAAAACAAAAAAACCAAAACAATACTTCCGTTTCGAATGTTAGACATTGTCGGAAGTAATATAAGACTTTGAAACGACGAAAAGAGGTGTTCATAGGGTTGAGAGAAATTCAATGTTTTACAAATTGTTGATGGTGAAAAAGTAGATTCCCATTCACTAGAAACCGGACGCTGGACCTGAATTCTGCATGAAATCAGCGGCAAGTGTTCTGCTAGAACAAGTTTTGCAAATTACTTATTTGCAAAGTATAATTTGAAAAAATAAACATTTTTTTTTTGTAGACCAATTCATATATTGGTTGGATCCAAACTCTTTAACTTGCGAATAAAAGCTGACTTATGAAACAGGATTTGTTAACCTTAGTGGACACTATCCCTTAACTTTCACCTTGACAACAACTGTATGTAGGGGTCATATCTAAAGGGCTCTGTAGCTGTATATTACCATTGTGGCGTAACAATAAACAAACAACAACACAGTTTATACAAAGATTTCTACGCAAACTGCACAGATTCGAGTAGTATATTCCCTCTGTGGGATTGACGAAAATCTTGCTAAATACCGAACAGCTGACCGACAGTCAGCTGATAAAATATAAGGGTCGGCTTAGATTTACTAATCCTGTTTCATAACACGGCCCTAAATCATTCTGCGAGTGATCTAATCTATAGGTAGATCTAATTTGGAAATCGATGCTATTTTCTTCTTTCACTTAAGCTTTTCTCAGACATACATGGGATGGCATTAATTTATTTCAATTTCTTTGGGTCGGTAGTTATTAGTGCCCTTTTTTCCCAAAAATTATTGTTGAATTGGTCACAGAAGCCATTGGTCATTTTTTTTCACCAGCGTCAACAATGACCAATTCAACAAAAATTGTTGAGTTGGACACAGAAGCCATCGCTGAAGCCGGACCCAGTAGAAGCAAGATTCATGACTAGAACTCCATCTGCTTTTCCCAATATCGGTTTTGATGGCACGATATCGAATGTGAGGTGCATTCTGAACACTGCACCGTGAATTTCTTTGGGTGTACTTGGTAGTCGGGTTGCATTTCGAGTGTGTCTATTTATGCAGAACGATTTCATTCATTGGTTTCAATCTCTCCGTTCCATTGTGTTCTGTTATCAGGGGTAAATCATCGGTAGCAAGCACACACCTGCCCCACTATGGCATATTAGAGCAAACAGAATTGATGGTCTTGGAATGTTTGACTATTAATAAATTTGGCAGAATAATTAATTTTTACGAATGCGTCGAGATTCTAGGTTGAAAACTGTATGTCAATCGAAACAAAGAAAGTAAATTGAATTTATTATTATGGATAATATTTCCAGTATTTTATTTGAAATTCCAATTCTTTTTTTCTTTTAAAAAATACAGGGAAATGTACAGCAAATACAAAAATTTCACTTTTTTTGAAAAGTCTGTGCCCTGGAACCGTTTTTCGCATTACTTCAGGACACTTTACCTTTACATCCATGCCATTCCGGAAACAGAGAGTGAATATTTTCGATAGTTAATGTCCTATTCATCAGGTCCTTTCAGAATGATCTCTCATCGATTTACCTACTTTCAGAACCAAAGTCAAAATAGTCAACCATGTTGTATTACGCCATCGGCAGGGGCTTCCTGCTATCTCAGAAATTTCTAAGGTATTTGGGACAAGATTACCATGAGTCCTCTTTTTAAGTCGATCTAGTCGATAATCCAAGGTCGCCTTGACTATTTCGTAGAAACAAGAGTCTGTCTTCAGGATTCTTTTTTTTATTCGATTTGGTCCGTCGCGTTGACCTTCAAAGATTGTGTCATTTGCGTCCTCATGTGTGTCATTTGTGTGTTAACACTGGGATGAGCTAGTGTTGTAATGTTGTCGTCTGCAATGTGTACGACCACTTCTACTTCCATGTGGTTTTGGAAAATGAGGGTGGACTAGTTGATTACTATTTATTACCTATAAGTTATAGGTAGTATTGTAATTTTTAATTTGGATAGCGCATGACCGCACTGAGCCAGTCATTGGTAACCATGCAACATTTCAGCACAATTCGACTTGTGGTTCTTGAGTTAAAGTAGAACAAAAGTACACACACACACAAAAGAATTAATATAAGATTTAGGTGCTTTAGCCATGTATAAATAAGTAATGAAGAACTTGTAATGCCTCAAACAAGTCCCGTAAAATCGGCCATCTTTGTTAGTTTTAACACAGAGGAAATCACAACAATAACAAATTAATGTTAACTACTTTAAGCTGTAACCACAATGCACCGTTGTTCGTGATTGGATTTCCAAAACATTAACTTTGTTGCGATAGTTTTTTTTTAAATGTAATTTAAAAAAATCTTAAACATTGTATGGCCTTTTTCAGTATGCTGAAAATTTTACCACAATTTTCATACAATAATATTTCCCAGAAATATTTTTACACTCTTGTCAGTATCATACCTAGCATAGTAGTACCGAAAGTGTTAAAGCACAAATTATGCTCAAGCGTTAAGGCATTGCTGAATTTTTCTTTGAACTCAAAAATAGAATAGAACTAATCGTGTTTTTATTATTTCTCACAATTATAGAACATAATAGAATTAACATGTATTTCATTCTTCTTTGCAACAAATTTCATCAAAGAAAAATAAACGTACACATTTTTGCATTCTTTTGATTCTTCTTTGCAAAATAAGGAAAAAGTTCATGGTATTCGTCAAATCTTCAAATCTTTAACAAGGATCTGGTTGGTTATGCAGTTTGCATTGAAGCTTGATCATCAGTCACCCATGAGTACTCATGCAGACGAGCAGTTATTTCTGCAGAAAGCGATTCGAAATATTTGCACATGTGCAAAAAAAAAAGTATGTTCATGAGTGAATAAAGTGAATTGTTTTGTGTGGCAAGCTCGGCCTCAGATTAGGTTCCGGCTGAGAACGTTTTGAAGGATAAGATGGAGATGGTAAGGAAATTCATGAATATGAAGGAAAAACATCTGAATTGCCAAAATAAGCAAGAAGTAAAATCAAAGGATCCCAAGGAAAAGGTAGAAGAACAAGCAAAAGCTATTTTTCCTATTCATAACCATTTCTTTTTGCTCACAAGCGATTGTTCCATGTATTATTTAGACGAGCTATTAATAAAAGGAAAAGGTCAGCTTTGTGAATATTGATATAACTTGTACTTTCCAAAGTGAGAAAAAGCTTTTGCTTTCAAGGAAAAGCAATTACTTTCAGAACTTTATGAATACCGCCTGAAGCAATTCCTCCAGATTTCGCAAGGAAAAGCTTTTGCTTCTTTTTATGTATCTTAGTAATATCACAAAATGCTAACTTGACAAAAGAGCATAGAAACTCTTTCTTACAAACCCGAAACGGACCATCAAAACTTTTTTGAAGAACCCTACGCCGCGCCGAATTAGAACATTTCCCTCGTCGGGAAAAGACAAATAGAATTCCGTTCATATAGACTTTAAAAAGATTTGCTTACCTGGTTCATGGTTCGTGCTAATCCTGGTCATCTCAATTTGGTAAAAAACCCCCGGGAGCAATTAGACACCCCCAAAATACTGTTAGGACAATGTATCAAATTAAAAAATTTCTTTTGTTTTCTCTAAAAAAATTTTTGGAAATTAAAAGCTAAATTAAAAATGGGTTTTAAAAACCGGGGGTAAATTAAGTAGGGGAAAGATTTTTGGCCCGCACTAAATATTTTGTAATAATTTTTTTTAAAAATTTTCGTTTTCTCCCGCGATTCTTCTTTGTGCAAAAAAAATTTTTTGTTTGGATAAAAACACTTTCGTACCAAATGCCCTAAGCCTTTTTCCCGATCTCGCCCTAGTTTTTTTGTTGTTTGCTCACGGACCAAAGGTTTTCAGTAAAGGCTTTAAGTGTGTTTAAATCATTATTTTTTTAAGGTCGTTCTCTAGAAAGTTACAAAAAAGCTTTTTAAAGGGGTTTAAAATTTAGGTGATTACCCTTTATGGGTAACACTTGAGAATTTATCGAGGAAATACAAGGATTCCAATGTTTTTCCCCGGGGGAACCCCCTAAACCCGTCTAGGTAAAAACCCGCGGTGGGAAAAGTTCCACAGATATAAAATTTGAAAAGAGTAAAAGAAAAATGCGATTGTGCTTCGCCAGAAACAACACCGAGGGGCTCGCTAGGCCCCACAGCCCCACACTTTAAGACCCCCTGGACGGAGGGGGGTAAAAAAAATTCCAAAAATCACCCCCGGTTTTCCCCGCGTCCGTAATGCGAGCATGGAAAACCAACACAATGACAACTTCTCGCCTGCCCTGAGGGGGAATACCAATCCGAGCAAGAGGTACCTCCCAGTACTGAGTCCTAGGAAGTTTGAGCATTTTTTTTTTGTTGGCATTTTGACCAAAGAGGTTTCAGCAGGAAAAAATTAAATTCCAAAAATTTTTATTGAGAAAAAATTTTTTCATATAGGTATTTTTAGGATTTGGTAAATTCTTTTAAAGAACCTCTTCAAAAAACCTCTTTCCACTTGGGGGGGGGGATTTCCCCCGCTAATAAAAACCTAATCTTCAAAATTGCACCGTGGGAACCGAATTTTAATTAATTACTTCAAGCACAACTAAGCGAATATCGTGATTAAACTTTACAATGCAAAGTAAAATAAATGGTAAATATAAAAAAAAAATCTCGCGATCAAAGAATTACACCTATCAAAATAAGAAAGTTTTTAAATTTTTGTATACCAAATTATTAACACCCCGGGGCAAGAGTAAAATTTTTAGTAATTGCAATCAAAAATGTAATGCACAAAATTCAAAAACAATCTAAAACCTTCGGGGGTAATTCCAATAACAAACATTAAATAGATTTTCTAAAAGGCAGGTACAAGAACCCTGACTACGACTTGCAACTAGAAAAAAATTAAACCCAAAAAAGGCAATAGTACTCAAAATCATGTATCTCAAAAAAAATGGAAAAGATACCGTTCAGGCCGGGGGAATGCCCCTTTGTAATTGAATACCCTTTTTTATCAGAGCCAAAAAAAAAAGTCAAACTTCTTTACCAATCCTCTTCATAACACAGAAGCGCAAACACCAGTAAATTAAATTTTTTTTAAATAATAATGAACCATACTGAATTATTTTTTACACGGCGATAAACCCTAAGACCGAACCTGAACTACAAGGGGGAAAAAGAAAAAAGGGTCCCCCCCCCCCCCACAAATGTAAGCTAATACTCGAGGTGATAAAATGTTCAAAATAATAAAAAAAGGGAAAAAATACATTAAAAAATTTTATCCAATCCCGTTTATTTTTTGACCCCCGTAAAACAGTAACAAAAAATAGGGGTTTTTTTTTTTTCAAAAATTATGATTAGTTGGCAAATCATTACATTTTTTTAAATTAAACTTTATTGGGGGTAGATTTAATATTTCTCAAAATGTTTGAGCGTTTAGATCGGGGGAAAAGTTGCAAAAAGTTAAAAAGGAAAAAGTATCGCTTAAGCGTTTATTTTAAAGCTATAAGACTAGAAGATATGAAAAAAAAAAGTGTTTGAATTAACTTTGAAGATTACTTTGAAAATTCAGCACAATAGATGATAAAGCATAATCTCGTATTTAGTTTCAGTATCGAGAAAAGCCCACTTATCTTAATTATTTGCCGATATAAATTTAAACCCCTAAAGTTAGGAATTTCGAAAGCTGTAAATAATGGCAGAAAGCTCATTTGGTAATCTGTTCATCTGAAATTCTGGAAGCATTCCAAGAACTTTTGAGTTAACAAATTTTAAAGTTTTTGGAAAAATGAAATAAAGTTTTCTCCATACACGGTTAGGCAGTTTTTTTTTTGGAAAATCAAAATGACAAAAAAAAAAGAAAAAAAAAAAAAACCCCATCAAAAAATCTGGTTTCAAAATTGAGAAAACTAGAGGATAGATTTTTTAAAAATTTCCGAGAACACCTGACGCTTTCTCTGACCCGTAAGTGATGGATATTGGTTTATCAATCAACAAAAAAAGTTGTTATTGAAAAAAAATTTTTAAACCAAATTACCACTCCACGTCGAATACATGAGATTCGTATCTTTGTCTTACACAAATTCCCCCTTTTTTAATCCATGTGGGAAAAAGGGGGGCACCTTGGATTGTGGTATTTTGGGCCCCCGCTCATCCAGGTTTTTGTGCAACTTTTTGGGGGCCTTTACATGCATATGTTATGCTTTATTTTCCCTTCGTGAGATCGCAACTGTGTGCAACGATTAGTGATTTTGATCTGTGTGAAACGATTAGTGACATAAAAAACCCATAAAGAAAATCAAGGAACAGAATTTTTTTTTTCGTACCCCGGGTTTTAATATTTTCGGGGGAAAAAGACCTAAAAATTGTCCCCCTTTACTAGGCCCCCTTTTAAACCCCCCTTCGACGTATTTCTGACTACGTTTCACTTTAACTTTTCCACATGAAACTTTGAAAACCCCGGGTTTTTTTATGTCAAAAATTGGCACTCGATTAATGTCCTTGATTTTTTTATAATTTTGTCTTAATAAGGAGTCATTGGGGGGCTCTAGTTAGTAATCAGTGCCCCCGGGTCGAGGCTTAAAAGTACACTATGACAGATAGACGTAAGGACATATGATCATCCTAATGATTTTTGAACACCAAACACGGTCACAGCCACAACATTGAAAAATCCGTCAGATCCGACACCCCGTTTTAGGCGGAATCAATGCTGGAAAACCCTCGTAGGAGTGACTTAGGGTGACCATTTTAGGACTCGGTTTACCAGTGTTTGAAACCTTTTTTAGTTGTTTTGAAAAAAAAAGCAATCAAAATTGGGGCCCTGGAAAAAAAAGAATATTTTTTTTGGTGGTTTAACGTTGTTTTTAAACTGCTATCCGGGGGTTTCTCTTCATTAAACTCCCCGAATGAGTGGGCCGGGAATATCCCCCAACATCCGAGGTTTAATTTGAATGGCACCGAACCAGGGTTTAACAGCCTCGTTGATTGTTTAACGTAAATTTATGAAAAAAATTGGTTTTTAAATTTAAAAACAAAATTTGTGGGGGAAGAATATTAAAGACGAGAAACATGAAAAGAAAATAAACCTCCGCCTCCATTTGTGTATCTTTTTTCAAAGTTTTTATTGCTCAAAGTTTTTTAGGACCAGAATTTTAAATAATGGGGGCTCCCCTTTCGAAACAATTTTTTTGCTTTTGTTTTTTTTGGACAGTTAAAAAGGATTTTTTTTACCAACAAACGAACTAAAAAGCACAATGAAAAAAAAAAAAAAAAAAAACAAAATTTCCCCGGGCTTTGTTTGGCCAAATGCAAAATCCAAAACTCAACACAGAATCCAGCAACTATTAACCCGTTCAAGATTAATACTTGTATTACCCTTTTCGCGAACCCCTATGTTCCGTATTGGGTTCTAAAACCCCGGGTTTTTTTGGGTCTTTCTTCCCAAATCTTGCTTTTTTTTTTTAAAATTTTAATAATTATTATTTAATGTTTTTTGTAGGCAAAAATTTTTTAAATTGGTTCCCTCTTTTTCCCCTAGGAATTTTTCTTTTTCACTGCCAATTATTGATTCGTAAACTCAAAAATACCACTCGCTTTTGCTGAAATGTAGCAGGAAAGAGGAAAGAAACTGCTAACCCCGAGGGATTTCGAGATTAACAGAAAAATTAAACCCAAAAATTGTTACGATCTGTATAGGACATAATTCCCTACAATGGCCGCCGGCTATAGCGTCAAATTAAAAAAATCCCGCTAGTGATTTGGGTTTTTGGGATACAGGTCG
>JAMCCL010000854.1:0-14721 GCA_024516035.1 Bactericera cockerelli | reverse complement strand
TGTTGGCGAGGAGACCTTTGATGGACTTCACTGTTCCTCGAACCATTGTGTCAAGGCCGTCTATTACTTGAGTTGGTATTTTATTGAGAGGAGCTGCTTAAAGGCGGTAAGTCAGAGTTGACAAACTATACTGTTTAATAGAATATACTATTTGTCTTATTTCGGAATTTTTTATGAAAATATTTTTTTGGCACTTTATAAAAATACCTGGAGATAATTAGCCTGGAGACTGACGTATGCCTTTTTTTTGACAGGCTGCCGGTGCTGATACGTGGGTCCATGTAACACACAATTTGGACGATGATACGAGAGGCGTAAGTTATTCCCACGTCCAACCTGCTTAGTTGCTTATGAACAAAACAGTTAATTATTGATATAATTATATATTAAACGCCAATGACGAAATTGAGAACAATAAAAATAAAATCAAATACCTCAGATTAACCCCACATTTTTTTTAATGTCCAAAACGCAACTTGGTATTGTTGAAATTACATGATCATATAGATTTTAAGGGTTAAAGATAATTACACATGAGGGTTTACTATATCTTTACAAAAACATTAAAAAATTCCAAATGCAAGCTTAAATCTAATTTAGATTAGTTTTGATTAAATAGCATACTATTCAAAAATACCACTATGACATACATATTTATTATTTAAAAAAGGAGAATAGCCCAAAAAATTCAAATAAACTAAAATAATCAAATTTACAAAAAAAAAAAATTAATCGCAAAAATTATCGCCCCACATTCAATTCAATTCATATTTATTATGTATATGTCTAATACCAGCTTTTGAATACAAAAATATTTGAAAAAATCACTAATAAACAGATCTTATCTTTTATAATCGAACATAAAATAATAAGAAATGAGAATCTTGTCAGCTAGCCATATTAACCTCACCCAGCCTGGGTAGGGCCGGAAATTGGACTGTCAACTAATCTCTATATATAAATGTCAAAGTCACTGACTGACTGACTGATCATCACTGTTTCTCCGAACTGGTAAGTCCTAGGAAGCTGAAATTTGGTTGGTAGCTTTGTCTTATAGTCTAGATGTGCAATAAGACGGGATTTTTCGAATTTCCTTCTACAACACCTGCCATTGGCGAAAAAAGACTTTTTGCTTTCACGGTCATGCCTCTGCCCGCTAGTATTTGAAAAACTTGAATCGCACCTTGAATTCTTATTTACATTTAATGTTTTCTTATTTTTAGAAAGTTCTCGATGATATCGACATTGTAACCGCGGTACTTGGAGAAACTGATGTTCCGATATCGGTAAGTACTCCTGAAAAGAGCACATTTTAAACAAGTTTTTTTATTATTATTATTATTTTTAATTTGGGTTTTAACCTCCTGAGACCTGAAGTTCTACTAGTAGAACATTGAAATTTCCTCAATATAAACCTGAGTGTCTTTAATTTTTTTAATGAACATAAACCGAATGTTCTACCAGTAGAACATGGACTTTTACTTCATACAGACCTGATGCATATTTTTAATTTTTCCCACCCAGATTTATATGATTATTGGATTAGTATCACATTGTTATTGACATTTACACATTTTTTTTTTTTTTTTAATACTCAGATAACCTAAAACCTTCAGGTCTGTATGAAGTAAAACTCAATGTTCTACAATTAGAACGTTCGGTCTTTATCCAGTAAAAAGAAAAAAAACACTCAGGTCTAGAAGGTTAATGAGAAATTCTTGTTCTCATATTGGAAAGCACTCGTACTTTTCAATAGAACACAGTTTCAACAACAACGACGAAAACAAAACAAAACCAAAAAACAAATTGAAAAAACAACAGTTTTTTTTATTTTGGGTTTAACGTCGCTTTCAACTGCATGGTCATATCATGACGAGGTTGTTACCCTCCGTTCGCAGGAAACTCACAAACCTGCTACCCACATTAACCTCACCCAGCCTGGGTTGGGCTGGAATACCAGCATCACGAAGAATTCACCTCGCTGGACGTTGCTTAACTTCGGTGATACAATGAGAACCAGTTGATTCAACGCGCCATCGACCCTGGCAGAAGTTTTTTTTATGAAAGTATCTTGGTATCTTCATTGATAATATTTAATAAACATTCTCTACAGCTTGACCCGGACTTTAATAATATTGTGTAATAAAATATATGTATTTCACCACTAGCCTGGAGCTCGGTGGTTCAAGTCCCGGTTTCAGCGTAGATTATTTTAGTAAAGCGAGATTGAGTAGTTGTGGCAACACGAACAATATGATAACTTTAATCCATGTATTTTTTTTTTCCAGGGTTCAGATACCAAGGAGCCGAGTAAAGAATTAGTTTTGAATTCCGTGATAAGGCAACTAGGCAATCTTCAAGTATCACGAACTGTGAGTTTTATCTTTTAGCTTACATCTCGTGAACGGTACACCCGATTATGATGAAATATTGTATGTATACGAGTATGCGTATTGACGTTTCAGATAGTGCATTTATAATTTTGATTTAGCTCTGATATTTAAGAAAATCCAAAATTTTGAACAAAAAAGTAAAAAATAAGGACCAAGACTTGAGTTCTACCATGTAAAACAAATTTGAAATCGGTTAAGTGATTTCGGACATACAAGTGATTTACCATAAAAATTTCAAATTGCCCCATATAATATAAACTGTGAACCAATCATCCGGAAGTATTGTGTCCGTAATTGGCGCTGTTTTTTTCTTTCTTCTAGGGACGCATGAAGCATGTGCCGAACTTCCAGTGGATAAAACTAGACGCACAAAAAGAATGCAAAGCCCGGGAACCCCAGAGGCAGTGTTCATTCACAACAGGCGCTCTCCTGAACACCATGCGAAAGTTGAAGACAGATCTCGAGATCGAAAGACATTAATAAATTTGACCATGACCAGTTGACCACACAGTACATTACCTCTAGATTTCCGATTCCTGAGAGTTTATAATTTTACTTGCGGGCCGTCGCCCGCTTTGCGGGCAGAGGCATGGTCGTGCGGAGAAGTAGCGGTGAAAGCAAAAAATCCTTTTTCGCCAATGGCAGATGTTATAGTGGGAATTTCGACAAATCCCATCTTATTGCACATCTAGACTATAAGACAAAGCTACCTACCAAATTCCAGCTTCCTAGGACTTACCAGTTCGGAGAAACAGTGATGAATCAGTGAGTCAGTCAGTCAGTGAGTGAAACTCTCTTTTATAAGTATAGATTATAACCTTAAAGGTTATACTTTGTAAGGTTATTGTTTTTGGTCGGTTTTTTCCCATGGATTTCCTATTCTAGTGATAGAATCCATAACAAAAAATATAAAATTATAAACTCTCATAGTAGGTACCTACTTGGTTGGATATAGTAGTTAATAATAATAAAAAAAACAAACAAACAATTTCCGATTTTTGTTATCTAGTTTCTAATATTAGAAATCGGAAGTACTGTGTTCGTTTTTGTAAAAAAAAATTTTTTTTCTCCGATATCATTTTTTTTTCTCATATTTCTGGACGTTTCATAACCTCCTGAGTAACTTTGGTTTTGTGTCCGTCTGTCGGTCCGTCGATCCGTCGGTCGGTTAAAAATGTTCCTTGTAACGCGCAAATCTCAGAATTTTTAATTGTTAATGTTTTATTGAATTTTTAATTTTTATTGGCTCTTATAATCGTTTCTAAGTTTTCATAAGTTTTTATTTATTGTTTTGAGTTTTTTTTCTTGGTCGTCTTTGGTCACTTTTTCCTTTTTTTTTTTTCGGTCACTTTTCCTTTTTCAAAACCTATTTGGGGTCGACATTGTTGAACCCATTCCACCTGGTTGAGGTTAGTTGGTTCTGCACATCTGTTTTATGCAAATTATGTTCTCTTATCATAATATTTTTATTCACATTATTATTATCTTACAATAAATTTTTTACCTCAATTATTTCATTAAAAACAATTTTTTGTGTATTTCTTAGATAGGAGAATTCGCTTATTATTATTATTAAGAGACCTGGTTGCAAGGCTTCAGAAGAAACCACACAAAACAACTGCGACCTAGTAAGATCTATTGTTTGGGCTGCTGCGTCTACGATTTCATTACCATTGATGCCGCAATTGGATGGACAATTGGACACCATAGAAATGACACATTGATTTCAATGGAACGCAAACACAACCAGTGGTGATAGATCTGACAAACAATAGGATCATCATTATATTTGACATTGTTGATCGCTGATAAAGCACTAATCACTGACAACAAGGATGGAAGGAGGAATTGCAGAAGACTTTACATTTTAATTTTACTAAAATGTTCTTTCATTTATAAACAAACTAGACAGTTTGACGGTGGTTAAGGGCGAGTCAACTCTCATGAAAATTTCAATACCTGTTACCGTTTGGGCTGTGGTATTGTAAACAGACAACTCCTAAGAGTTTAATATTTAGATATACAGATTCGAGTTTAATATTTAAATATACAAATAAAGATATACAAATCTAGGTATACCTGAAAAAATATACATAAAAAACCACTCAGGTGTTGCTGCTGTTAGGCAAAGGCATGGGTGTGTAAGTGACGGACCCCCTCGGATCATTCTGCGCGCCCCAGTAGACCACAGCGACGGGCACACCCACCGTGTCCTTGACCTTATTGAAGAAGTGGAAGGTCACCGGCTCCCAGGTCACCCCACCGCCACTGGCGTTGGGGGAGAATACGCCCGTCATGAGACAGCGGGGGTTCTCTTTCGGATCCGTGGCATTCTCTGCGAAGAAAAAAGTGCAGAGTATATTTCTATAACAAGGTGCTGAGTATTCAGGGTGTCCCGTATACAGATGCAAATATTTTGAGGGTAGGTTCAGCCTACCGTGGACGATCATATAAGCGAAACTTGCAGTGGGGTTTTTTGCTTCATTAAGGAGTTATGTCCAAATCCCTGTTTTTCCCACAGGTCTAGAGGTCACTTGGATCGATGCAGGTTCTTAAAGAAATGATAGCCAGTAGGTGAGTTTTGACTTCATGTATGGATAGTCATGCATATTTCCTTTCAAATGCTGTTAGTTGCATCAAAAAATATTGAAAGACCAGAGAGGGATTCGAACCAACGGACCCTTACACTTCTTGGATTACCAAACTAGCGCGTTAACCACTTGACTACCAGCAAGCTCTCTCTACCCTCAAAGTCCTCGGATCCCCGTTTCGACCGTCACGTCACTCGACTCACTTTGAGTGGTTATTGAGTTCAAATAAAATAGTCCGAGAGTGCTTTCTGTGACCGTTGAAACGGAGATTCGGGTATTTTGATAGTCCTTCCTGGAATGATAGCCAGCTAGGTGTATTCTGATATGCTTGTACAGTGCAAATCTTGTTCAACTTCCCATTCTTCTGATTATACTGACAAAAGCTGATATCGGATGACCAAGGAAGTGGTTAAACCAGAAATCGACTCCAGTTGCTTCATGGACAAGGTCGGTGAGTCAAGTCCCAAGTTCAGCAAAGATTTAGGGCGGAATTAAAACACGCTTTGTAATACCTCTGTGACACTAACAGCCGTATATATGAACAGAAAACGCCGTTTGAGCATGGTCTGAAGCATGATTTCCTTTAATATTATTGGCCAATACCTTGCTTGAGACAGTGCTCAGACAAAATTCGCTGTTCATAAATACGGGTGTAAGTCACAGATTGCGTACTGTGTAAGATAGGGAGAACCGACGCTAAGCAATTACTTAAGTTATCGATATTGTATATTAATTTCGCCATTAGTAAAGAGAGTTTGAGTAGTTGTGATTTACACAAGTAATTATCATAACTTAAAAAAGAGTTGACACAAGTTGAGTTGCCATGGAGACTGAGGTTTCTATGCTTGTGAAACTCACCATGCGTGACGTAGACACATGTTGAGTTACCATGGAGACTGATGTTTCTATCCTTGTGAAACCCCCTGGCGGGCACCATGTTGATGCGCAGCATGAATGCGCAGGACACGAAGGAAGAGGAAGAGCCTTCCACGCAGACTCTGAGAGTGTTCAACATGGGGTACTCCTCCACGGTGCCCAGGATAGCTGAAGGAAAATTAGATTTAATTGAAACCACAACGGCTGGACGGTTATCTCCAACAGAGATTGTCCCTCACAATCCAGAGGGGCAGTGCAGACTCCATGTTAGGAAAAATGAGGAATTGGAAAAAAAAATCATCTAATATGTGATTGGTGAAGTTTTCATCTAATAAAAGGGTTCGGTTGTAGAGATTGCCGCAGGCAATAATGCTATTGTTGTTCCTGTAGCCAGTTTGGCTACAGCTGGAGGGATGAGTGATGATCTCCAGCCAGCTTTATTTCAAAGCTGGCTCGTCCTGAACCACATATTTCTATGTGCGATCAACTGTCATGAGGGCTTGGACTTTTCTTTATAAGCCATTAAACCCTTAGGAAACTGCAAGCTAGCCTGGTTTGAAAGGGTTAGCTAGTCTTTTCTCTGTTAGTCCTCTAGCGGGACACTGGTCTTCTCCTTTTTAATGTCCCCCAGCCGCAAGCAATAATCCCCCCCTTTAGCTAGGGGTTATCCTGTTTCATAATTCGGAGACTAGTGATGGAAAAATAAATCCCGGCCCTAACTTTTGACTTTGCCCCAAGAACAATAGCTCTTTCTAATAGAAGAAATGGGGTGAAAATTTGAATAATATTAGGTGCTAGCCTCAAATTCTTAAATTGTGAAAGAACAGTACCAAAAATGTTTCTTACCTTCGACCGAAATGATGATACCAGTTAAACAGAAAAAGAGAACATTTATAGACATGTTTTCTACTTTTTGGCCCTACTTCTTGAAATGGTTCTCAATTTGCGTGCGTTTCTAACGTTTAGTGTTACAGTACAGAAATATTTTGAATTGAATTAACTTGTAAATTTTGGAAATAAGTACAGCTCATAAAGTTAGGGGATGATTATTTCTCTGTGGTTAAGTTCAAAGCTTCTTCTCAATTGTTGGTACAAGTAATGGCTCATTTTTCCTCAAGAAGTATTAGTAGATTATGGAAATCCAAATTACAGAGAAGAAATTTTTCCACTCAGCTGGGGTTCGAACCCAGGTGTCCATGCGTGTAACACTAGTACGTTACACCACTCAGCGATGTAAAAAATACTTTTGGTTCAATGGTGCGGTTTTCTACTGTCACAATTTTACAGCTGGTTAATTATAGGTAGTGAAAATGTTATTGACAAATTAGTTTTTAAATAGTTTGATCGTCCAAGGGATGCTTAACTAATAAATTAATTAGCCTGTTTAAATAAGATTGATAAACACATCCTAACAGTGTGTGTTTAATCAGAAAAACTTTAACAAAATACAAATTGTAACACTTTTCCTTCTCATCTTTAGGTAGGTTCAACTTTATTTTCCACTAAAAAGTCCGCCCTTCTCGATCAAGCTACTGAGATTAAAATTGCAGAAGTATCTCACGAGTCTGATCGATCTAATCATTTCATCCACTATGCATAGATCATATGTTTTTCATACTAATATTCACCAGTAATGGGCCGGGTTCATAAAATATCTGGTGTAAACATCACACGACTTTCCTAATCCCCTAAAAAGAAAACGAATTCCACCTTTGGTGACTCAATGGTAACAGATAATTAAAAAAATGAGTTATTATTATTATTCATAAGAAAGAAGCAATTGCTTGTGTGCAATAGGTAATGGTTATGAATAACTATGAAAAAGATAAAATGCTTCTGCTACCTTTTCCTTCAGCTTTTTCCTTATTTTGCTTTCACTTCGAGCTTTTGTTCACAATAAATTGGTTCTATTTTATGAATACGGCCCGCCCATTGTATCACTTTCTTTTTTTAATCGTTATCATCAGTACTCTCGTTACCATTATCAATACCGCATTATAAATCTATTATCACGAATGAGTACATAAAAAATAGAAAACCAATTTATCACTGTTAATGTCCTAGTGTTCGGACGTGTTTTTATCGTTCGTTTTATGGGTATTATTTTAGTTTATAGGTGTAAACAGGTTTACTTTGTGACGATAACAATCAATTTGTTGATCGCCTGAAAATCTAGGTAATAATGTATATTTATTTTAGTTTTTCTTTACCATTTTTGTGGCTCTCTCCCTAAGGAATTCTTCTAAGGTAATTTTGTGTTTTCTTTTTTTTTCAGTTTCTTGATGTTTTGATGTGCTTGAGTTACTTTTTAATTTTGGTTGGGGGGTTTAGTTGGTGGTCCCCCCTCGACCTCCTCATCTCCCCTTATAGCCGATCCCTTTCCTCCAGAAGTTTTCTTGTACCGGTAATTTTGTTTTTTTTTTTTTTTTAGTTTCTTGATGTGCTTGAGGATACTTTGAATTTTCGTTATGCTGGTAATTTTGTTTTTTTTTTTTTTTTAGTTTGTTTCTTGATGTGTTGATGTTCTTGAGTTACTTTTAATTTTGGGTGGGGGGTTTAGTTGGTGGTCCCCCCTCGGCCTCCGCATCTCCCCTTATAGCCGATCCCTTTCCTCCAGAAGTTTTCTTGTACCGGTAATTTTGTTTTTTTTTTTTTTTTTTTTAGTTTCTTGATGTTTTGATGTGCTTGAGGATACTTTGAATTTTTGTTATGCTGGTAATTTTGTTTTTTTTTTTTAGTTTGTTTCTTGATGTGTTGATGTTCTTGAGTTACTTTTAATTTTGGGTGGGGGGTTTAGTTGGTGGTCCCCCCTCGGCCTCCTCATCTCCCCTTATAGCCGATCCCTTTCCTCCAGAAGTTTTCTTGTACTGGTAATTTTGTTTTTTTTTTTTTTTTTTTTAGTTTTTAGTTTCTTGATGTTTTGATGTGCTTGAGGATACTTTGAATTTTCGTTATGCTGGTAATTTTGTTTTTTTTTTTTATGTTAGTTTCTTGATGTTTTGATGTGCTTGAGGATACTTTGAATTTTCGTTATGCTGGTAATTTTGTTTTTTTTTTTTAGTTTGTTTCTTGATGTGTTGATGTTCTTGAGTTACTTTTAATTTTGGGTGGGGGGTTTAGTTGGTGGTCCCCCCTCGGCCTCCTCATCTCCCCTTATAGCCGATCCCTTTCCTCCAGAAGTTTTCTTGTACCGGTAATTTTGTTTTTTTTTTTTTATTATTTTAGTTTCTTGAAGTTTTGATGTGCTTGAGGATACTTTGAATTTTCGTTATGCTGGTAATTTTGTTTTTTTTTTTTTAGTTTGTTTTTTTGATGTGTTGATGTTCTTGAGTTACTTTTAATTTTGGGTGGGGGTTTAGTTGGTGGTCCCCCCTCGGCCTCCTCATCTCCCCTTATAGCCGATCCCTTTCCTCCAGAAGTTTTCTAGTACCGGTAATTTTGTTTTTTTTTTTTTGTTAGTTTCTTGTTGTTTTGATGTGCTTGAGGATACTTTGAATTTTCGTTATGCTGGTAATTTTGTTTTTTTTTTTTAGTTTGTTTCTTGATGTGTTGATCTTCTTGAGTTACTTTTAATTTTGGGTGGGGGGTTTAGTTGGTGGTCCCCCCTCGGCCTCCTCATCTCCCCTTATAGCCGATCCCTTTCCTCCAGAAGTTTTCTTGTACCGGTAATTTTGTTTTTTTTTTTTTTTTTTTAGTTTTTAGTTTCTTGATGTTTTGATGTGCTTGAGGATACTTTGAATTTTCGTTATGCTGGTAATTTTGTTTTTTTTTTGTTAGTTTCTTGATTTTTGATGTGCTTGAGGATACTTTGAATTTTCGTTATGCTGGTAATTTTGTTTTTTTTTTAGTTTGTTTCTTGATGTGTTGATGTTCTTCAGTTACTTTTAATTTTGGGTGGGGGTTTAGTTGGTGGTCCCCCCTCGGCCTCCTCATCTCCCCTTATAGCCGATCCCTTTCCTCCAGAAGTTTTCTTGTACCGATAATTTTGTTTTTTTTTTCAGTTTTTAGTTTCTTGATGTTTTGATGTGCTTGTGGATACTTTGAATTTTCGTTATGCTGGTAATTTTGTTTTTTTTTTTTAGTTTGTTTCTTGATGTGTTGATGTTCTTGAGTTACTTTTAATTTTGGGTGGGGGGTTTAGTTGGTGGTCCCCCCTCGGCCTCCTCATCTCCCCTTATAGCCGATCCCTTTCCTCCAGAAGTTTTCTTGTACCGGTAATTTTGTTTTTTTTTTTTTTTAGTTTTTAGTTTCTTGATGTTTTGATGTGCTTGAGGATACTTTGAATTTTCGTTATGCTGGTAATTTTGTTTTTTTTTTATGTTAGTTTCTTGATGTTTTGATGTGCTTGAGGATACTTTGAATTTTAGTTATGCTGGTAATTTTGTTTTTTTTTTTTTAGTTTGTTTGTTGATGTGTTGATGTTCTTGAGTTACTTTTAATTTTGGGTGGGGGGTTTAGTTGGTGGTCCCCCCTCGGCCTCCTCATCTCCCCTTATAGCCGATCCCTTTCCTCCAGAAGTTTTCTTGTACCGGTAATTTTGTTTTTTTTTTTTTAGTTTTTAGTTTCTTGATGTTTTGATGTGCTTGAGGATACTTTGAATTTTCGTTATGCTGGTAATTTTTTTTTTTTTTTTTATGTTAGTTTTCTTGATGTTTTGATGTGCTTGAGGATACTTGGAATTTTCGTTATGCTGGTAATTTTGTTTTTTTTTTTTTTTTTAGTTTGTTTCTTGATGTGTTGATGTTCTTGAGTTACTTTTAATTTTGGGTGGGGGGTTTAGTTGGTGGTCCCCCCGCGGCCTCCTCATCTCCCCTTATAGCCGATCCCTTTCCTCCAGAAGTTTTCTTGTACCGGTAATTTTGTTTTTTTTTTTTTTAGTTTTTAGTTTCTTGATGTTTTGATGTGCTTGAAGATACTTCGAATTTCGTTATGCTGGTAATTTTGTTTTTTTTTTATGTTAGTTTCTTGATGTTTTGATGTGCTTGAGGATACTTTGAATTTTAGTTATGCTGGTAATTTTGTTTTTTTTTTTAGTTTGTTTGTTGATGTGTTGATGTTCTTGAGTTACTTTTAATTTTGGGTGGGGGGTTTAGTTGGTGGTCCCCCCTCGGCCTCCTCATCTCCCCTTATAGCCGATCCCTTTCCTCCAGAAGTTTTCTTGTACCGGTAATTTTGTTTTTTTTTTTTTTAGTTTTTAGTTTCTTGATGTTTTGATGTGCTTGAGGATACTTTGAATTTTCGTTATGCTGGTAATTTTGTTTTTTTTTTATGTTAGTTTCTTGATGTTTTGATGTGCTTGAGGATACTTGGAATTTTCGTTATGCTGGTAATTTTGTTTTTTTTTTTTTTAGTTTGTTTCTTGATGTGTTGATGTTCTTGAGTTACTTTTAATTTTGGGTGGGGGGTTTAGTTGGTGGTCCCCCCGCGGCCTCCTCATCTCCCCTTATAGCCGATCCCTTTCCTCCAGAAGTTTTCTTGTACCGGTAATTTTGTTAGTTTCTTGATGTGCTTGAGGTTACTTTGAAATTTTTTTTTACTGGTAATTTTGTTTATTTCTTGATGTGTTGATGTGCTTGAGTTACTTTTTAATTTTGATTGGGGGGTTTAGGTGGTGGTCCCCCCTCGGCCTCCTCATCTCCCCTTATAGCCGATCCCTTTCCTCCAGAAGATTTCTTGTACCTACCGGTAATTTTTGTTGTTTTTTGTTGTTAGTTTCTTGATGTTTTGATGTGCTTGAGGTTACTCTGAATTTTTCTTATACTGGTAATTTTTTTTTTTTAGTTTGTTTCTTGATGTGCTTGAGTTACTTTTAATTTTGGTTGGGGGATTTAGTTGGTGGTCCCCCCTCGGTCTCCTCATCTCCCCTTATAGCCGATCCCTTTCCTCCAGAAGTTTTCTTGTACCGCTAATTTTGTTGTTTTTTGTTGTTAGTTTCTTGATGTTTTGATGTGCTTGAGATTACTTTGAATTTTTCTTATACTGGTAATTTTTTTTTTTTTTTTAGTTTGTTTCTTGATGTGTTTGAGTTTTTTGTAATTTTGGTTGGGGGGTTAGTTGGTGGTCCCCCCTCGGCCTCCTCATCTCCCCTTATAGCCGATCCCTTTCCTCCAGAAGTTTTATTGTACTGATAATTTTGTTCTCTTGTTAGTTTCTTGATGTTTTGATGTGCTTGAGGTTACTTTAATTTTTTCTTATGTTGGTAATTTTGTTTATTTCTTGATGTGTTGATGTGCTTGAGTTACTTATAATTTTGGTTGGGGGGTTTAGTTGGCGGTCCCCCCTCGGCCTCCTCATCTCCCCTTATAGCAGATCCCTTTCCTTCAGTCGTGTTTTCTTTCTCATTTTCAACCACTCTGTTCTTGAACATTTTTTTTTTGCCTCATTTCCGCTTGAATGGACGCATCTGTAATTAGATTGAATCTATTGAATAAAGGAATATACCTTTCAAGAAAAATATTTACGTGAAAATAAAATGTCTCATTTGGATACCCATTACCCATCTCTCAAAGAAGTTGGTTGATATTTTATTTTATTAAAAGATGAATTTTTCACTGTCTTTTTTATTTTGTAGCCATGAAACAGCAACTACTGTAGACGCTTGTGGTCTGTGTAGTTGTGTGCCTCCCCTCTGATGGGCGAGAAGTGACTCAATACTTCCCATATAGTTGCTGGGTCAACACGACCGCACCGGAAGGTATTCCCTACTACAACTGTAACCAAATTAATTAACTTTTTGTCGGGGGGATCGAACTCGCATGACAAGCAAGTGCTTGATTTTTCTTTCTTTTTCCCGGCCCGACCAGGCTAGGTGAGGTTAATGTGAACTGAGATTGACTCCCAGTCTTGAATAACCTACACGTTAAAGAGACCTGAGCTAAAATCAAACTAAAAAAAATATTGTAACTATCACGTACCTGATTCTAGTGGTTGTATCTTAAATGGATTTTCCTTCGTTCCGGAGTTGCATGTGACATCTTAACGAGAAGTTCCAACATCGGAGAAATTTTGAAAACTAGAATTTGATTTGTGTTAATTTTCGAACTTGAATTTTTTTGGAAAAGTGACTGAATGTTAAAGATTATTCTTTATTTTATTTATCTGGCAAATATATACTGTTTTTATAATCATGGCTCAAATATTTTTGTGTATCGAAAGAGTAAGAAAGATATGAAGCACTCTTCAAAACATTACCTTTAAATAAATTTCGCCCACACGTTCCAAAGATGGGGCAGGCGGCAGAATTACTGTGGGTAATTTTCTTAGGCATTATGACCCATCGAAAATCGAAGGCTCCCCACATTAATCACTACTACACCATATTACTATGATACCAACCAGACCACTACACTGATTATAAATGGGTGCGACAAACAACAAGCAAATTTGCTCTTCACATACAACTTAAAACCCAGTAATTCACAAGGATACCAAACGAGATGCGAAAATGGGATTTACAGTGAAATACCGTGAATCACCGGGTTCAATTGTCAAAATGGCCGAACGCCCTGAGTCAAAAACATTCCCTTGTCACACAAAAATGTTTCAATGTCCTTTAAAAATTTCTCACGATAAGCATATTAAATTATAACATTTTTTCAATAAAAAATTATGAGAGATTGACATTTTTCAGAAATTTTTCCTTTAATACCAAAAAAATTGAGTGTGGAAGCTCAAGATGTTGAAACTATGACCTGTAACTACACCAATTTAATTGCTTGCTTATTTGGCAACTATTCCTCACTCAGCCTACCTCAATTCCATAAAAAAAATTTTGCCCAGTTTCGGCCCAGATTGTACAGGTGTCCATCCCACAGGCACGGAATTATTATAATGATTTTATTTTTATTTTCCGTGTCCTCTTTCGTTCCTCGGTCAAATTTTGTACTACCATTATAATGATTAAATTATAATGGTGTTGGTTGTGATCATTGTAGTTCTGTAGTCTACACATATACGACATGAAACTCATGAATAATGTACATGAAACACATAAATAATGTACATTGACGAGAGAGCAAGAACCGTGTTCTGCAAACATTAAAAACCACACAAATTTATTGACCCAATCAAGACTTCAACAAATCGAAAACAGATTTTGTGATATTCATGTGTGCCAACTGAGGCGAGGGCGTGGAAATTCAATTTTTTGGATTCCAAAGATCGATTTTTTTAGATTTGTGCCTATTTTTTTAAAGAAAAATGTTGAATTCTAGAGAAATCTTGATTGCGTTGTTAGGTAAGACAGTATATAATGTTTAATTTATATTCTGTGAGATTGAATTCTATCCTTTTCAATTTCCATTCTGTAGGATTTGAATTATAATTATTTTAAATTAATATTCTGTTATGCGGTTTAGAAATTATTGACACATATCTTTTTTTTTTGGTTCTACGACATTGAGCTGAGAAATATTAGATATTTCAAATTTTGTTACAAAAGTGTTGTTTATCAAAGAAATAAATAATGAAAGAGACTGTTTGTATGGTATGTATCTACTATGTATGTACGTATGTTTGTTAATACACTAGCATTTATTATTATTCATATCACTAGTAATCCGAAGTACAGAACGGAATTAATTCCGAACTAGCTCGGCGATTGTTCGAACCTGGGTCAATGGGAGTGGTCCAAGCATGCTACCCCTAGTCCAAGGTACTACTGCACCATTTTTTCAAGCACACTTCTGTATTTCTCTGAGTGCTGGACCTGAAAGGATATCAGATCCAATAACTTATTACGTTCCATACGAGATATTTCAGAACAGTAGCAGGAATCAGCTGAAAATACATGCCGAGGGGGTGGCACCACCATAGTCAATATATTATGTAAAAGTAATAACTTACCAATTTGTCTTCCTCTG